>JADBJO010001099.1:416724-489551 GCA_016801955.1 Conus betulinus
GAGAGATTCCCCCAAATCGGAAAAAAAAAAAATCCGCTACAGTTGCTCTGTGTGTGTGTGTGTGTGTGTGTGTGTGTGTTTGTGCGCGCGCACGCGCGTGCGCGTGCGCGTGTGTTTGTGTGTGCCAGCGTGCGCGTGTGCGTGTATGTGTTTGTGTGTGTGTGTGTGGAGAGAGAGAGAGAGAGAGAGAGAGAGAGAGAGAGAGAGAGAGAGTAAGCACGCACGCACACACGCACGCACGCGCACACACACACGCGCGCACACACACACTCCCACGCACACACACACACACACACACACACACACACACACTCACACACACACACACAGCTGATCACAACACGCGAGCTCGCGCAACCTGAGATGGAGACGGGCCAAAGCGCACACATTGTGTCAGCTGGAGTCTTCTATAAAAACGCGAGAGGGCGACGTCTGGTCTGTGTAGGTCAGTGACGCAGAGTCGATGCATAACTGCACACGTGTGCATGTTCTATGTGCAGCAGTCGCGCTCAGAAAACTGCACACCTGGAATATATTTTGTGATGCATCCCTTCAGAGGGCCCCAAATCCCTGACGCTATCGGTAAGTGGATGGCCTTAAAAAAAAAAAAAAAAAAAAAAAAAAAAAAAAATTACTGTCTCGCCAAAGGAACGAGAGAAACAAATTAACAAGACAAATCACCACGCGTTTTCAACCTTTTTGGTCTCGCCTCGGGCAAGACGAACAACATTGAAGACGATGAAAACGAAAGAATGAACAATCACTGATCATCATACATTGGGCGAAAAAAAAAAAAAATGGATGTGGGGTAATGAAGGGTCAGATGGTGACGACGGAAAAGTAAACTGGGTTGGATGGGTAGAATTGGTGTGAAAAATGTTTAAGCCAACACAAAGATAAAATATATTTAAGTGAACACAAAGATACCACGTTTATTAACAAGCTAACCTATAACCATGAATTTGGAAAGAGAGGGAATTAGTTACCGCCAAGGACACAGACAAACAAGAGTACAGACTGTTGGTCTGTATCCTTGGCCGGTAACTAAACCCCCTTGCTTTCCAAATTTTGCTTGATTTTCCGCCCTCAGTCACCCCGTTTTGAAAGTGAAAAAACAGCCATGAAATCATAATGATTAGGGAACACGGAATTTGCGAAGCATGTACATACGCACCGTAATCAAGTTTCTTAACGTCTCAAACGACAGGACTGAAAGATACTGATGATTGAGGTAAACGGGTATGCTGATATCGCAAAATAGGCATAACAGAAGCGAAACTGAATTCAGAAAACAAACGGAAAGTCCGATTTGCGATGGTTGGGACAGAGAGTACAGTAGGTAGGCTAGACTGTATCAGTGTTGTATATGCAAACTTGAAACAAGTTTAGGACCTTCACTGCAGACATGTTTACTCTTACCATTTTGCCGTAATTTTTACGGAGGAAAAAAAAAAAATCGAAATTACGGGAATTACGCCCCCCCCCCCCCCCCCCCCCCCACCCCGTCCCCGAAAGAAAAAAAAATTACGGTGAAAAAAAAAATCAGAGAAAGAAAGTTTGTTAAACGCGAGTTTCGTCTGCCACCGTTTCAGTCAAAAGCAGTAAGAAGACATTTCCCAGCGTGCCTTGCGTCTTTTACCTTGTCAAAGATGGCGACGAAGCGGTCTTACGCGCCAACGGCCGGCTCTTCCTAATCGCACTACCTCATGGCGTTGGTGGTGTGGGAGGGGGTGCAGAATAGACTGAAATGGATGGTTCTGCGCATGAGCTTAGCTGACTCATGGAGGACGGGGGAGGGGGGAGGAGGGAGGAGGACGGGGGTTGGGGTGGGGGTGGGGAGGACGGAGGGTGATAACGCTTGCAAGTCCCGACGCGTGGATATGTGCATATTTCATTCTCTCTCTCTCTCTCTCTCTCTCTCTCTGTCTGTCTGTCTGTCTTTAGCGTGTGCGTGTGAGCAGCTGAGCCAGAGCACGAAGGAAGTGGCCAGAGATCCACTTTAGATGTTAAAAGATAACATTATTTTCTGAGCACAATGGGCTGTCTTGAAGGGAAGCATATTTCAACAGCTCACATAATCATGCGATCAAACCAAGCAGTCGACCATCCGGGACAAATGTATGCACTAGGGAAAAAAAAAACAACAACAAACAAATAAACATACCAGCAAACAAACGAAAAAGGCATAGACTAGAATCAGGTGCAATCTCGCGAGTATTTACACGCATTTGGTTTGAAGGGTTTTTTTTTTTTTTTTTTTTTCTCCTTTTTCCCCTTATTTGCAGAACTGATTTTTTTTTTGTGGTGTTATCTCTGTGAATGCTTCGGCAGGGGTGGATGGAGAGGGGGGTGGGGGTGTGGATCAGGAGGTTAGAAATGTTGGGGGAGGGGGGGGGGGGGGGGGGAGTAGAGCATGTGAAATCTACCTACCCACCTGCACTTCACATCCCTAACCCCCCTTCCTCCCCCCCCAAAAAAAAAAAAAAAAAAAATGAAGGGGGGGGGGGGGGGGGGGGTTGAGGTGGACGGGAGGTAGTCTATAGGTTGCTTGCATATCAGGCTTTAAAAAAAAAAAAAAAAAAAAGAAAAAGAAAGAAATGAAGAGGCAGAGCGACAGAGTTATAGAGTATGAATTCTGCATTGGGCCAAGACGCGTCACGTGAGTAGTGTTCCTTTGGAAAACGAATGGCCTGGAGCTGTTGGAGGGGCTGCAGAGTATTCTGGAATGTGTGGGTCTGCGTATGAAGGGGGAGGGGGGGGGGGGGGGGGGTGATGGCGCTTGCAAGTCCTGAAGCGCGGATATGTACATATTTCATTGTTTATGTCTCTCTTCTGAGAGAGAGAGAGAGAGAGAGAGAGAGAGAGAGAGAGAGAGAGAGAGAGAGAGAGTGTGTGTGTGTGTGTGTGGTGTGTACAGTTGGTATAGTTGATTATTTCGTGGAATTCGAGAAAGAGCCTTGGAGATTTGGGCGATGAGCTGCGTGATTGCCGAGTTTTTGACTCGGTATGTGTAATCAGCGATCTGTGTAAATCCAACATGCACGTGTCAGTTCACCAGATGATACGTCACCTTAGGTCACGTCAAATAAACCAGTCACTGTGTTCAGCATTGTTCGTGACGCTTTTTTTTTTTTTTTTTTTTTTTTACAGCACTGAAAGTTCAGCTTCGACTGTGATGGCGAAACGCGCATATGGATGAAAGAGTGGGTGGATGAGGTGAAGGAGGAGGACAGAGGAAAAGAGGGAGAGTGTGAATGATGAGGCGCAAAATACGATGAGGGGGGGGGGGGGGGGGGGGGGCGGGTGAGGGAGGGGAGGGTGTCGCACGTGGCAGTTGTGTAATAACGCTGCCTAATGTCAAGGTCAGAGCGCTGCTGCTGTCTTTTTACCAGTGAAGGGGGGGGGGAAAAAAAAAGGGAAGTAAGCCCGGCTGAGATAGGGACAGCGGTGGAGGGGAGAGAAGGAGGGGGCAATACGTTTGGGGGTGGGGGCAATACGTTTGGGGTGGGGTGCGGGGGGCTGGGGGGGGGGGGGAGACGTGATTGAGTGGGGGGGGGGGGGGGGGGGGGACGGAATGAGCGGCTTGGCTGCAATACGCTACTGAGGTGGCACAGAAGAACAGAAGATGGGACAGCAAAACACACACACACACACACACACACACACACACACACACACACACACACAAAACATATCACCAAGACTGCATACATGAAAAGTTAGGGGCACAATGCTATTTCTTTTAGCCATAATCAGGTCAACGGCTGTGGCAGGTTTATCCAGCTGAAAAACAAAAAAAGACGTTGCCTGTTAGATTCAGTATAGGGTCATGGCAAAACTGCACAGACACAAAGTCTGCTATAGACTATTTAGCCGCAGTGAGGTCAAAGGCTATCGCAGGTTGTCCAACTGAAAGTTGCACGTGCCAGGTTAGAAGCTGGGGTTATGGCAAGACTGGACAAATGGGAACAGTCAAGGACAGAATATTGTCAGAGAGAGAGAGAGGGTGAGGTCTGGGGGGGGGGGGGGGGCGGGGGGGGGAGAAGAGACATGACGGAGGATAGAGAACCGAAGAGGCAGGCATAAAGAACTGATCAATCGTTCAGAAGAAAATGAATGGGTTCGCGAGCTTTTGAATTTCTTGTTTTCCAAGCTGGCTTCGTGAGATTTTAAAGAAAAAGATGAAAGCGTTCCCCCCCCCCCCCCCCTCCCCCTTTTGTGTGTGTGTGTGTGTGTGTGGGGGGGGGGGGGGGGGGGGTATAAACTTTCAAGAAAGAAAATGAGAACGAAAAATCGGTCGGCACCACCCAGGTAGGCAGCCCGTTGCGTAAACGAGTGGGTATTGTAAAGCGCTTAGAGCTTGGTCTCTAGCCGAGGATAGGCGCTATACCAGTATTCATAATGATAACGGTAATAGTAATAACAACATAAAGAGAAGAGATAGCACCAAAAAGGTGGAGAAGATCAATGGTATCAGGACAAGTGGGCTCATACACAATGACTTGGCCATTGGAAAGACAAATGGATCGTGAAAAGAGACAGAAGGAGGTGTTATATTGACTTGTTCCAATGAGATGGAGTTGTTATATTGACTTGTTCCAATGAGATGGAGTTGTTATATTGACTGGTTCCAGTGAGATAGTGTTTGACAAGAAAAAAAACAGGCTTAACCGTGATATCTGGGAACGCGTTCCCAGATTTACCGCGATATCTAGGAACGCGTTCCCAGATTTCCTGAACTTCCAATCGTGAAATCTGGGAACGCGTTCCCAGATATCACGGTAAATCTGGGGAACGCGTGCGAAAAAAAAAAAAAATGACAAGAAGGCCAAAGATCTCAATTGCACCTAAATAAATTGTTTCCTACCTTATCTCGAAAATCCATTCTTTTTTCGTCTTCTTTCTGCCCTTCTGAGCTCTGAAAGACGTTCAGATATCACGGGCCTTCCCAGATATCACAGTACATTTTGGGAACGCGTCCCAAAAAGCTGAGCTATTTGCTTGAGAATTAAGGTCTGGAATTTTTTCCCCCTTGGATTCGTTTGAAAGGAAGGGGTAAGTAGGAGGGGGAAAGGGGGAAGGGGTAGTGTTGAGGCGAGGCACTGTTCTGTTTGACAGATGTGTGTGTGTGTGTGTGTGTGTGTGTGTGTGTGTGTGTGTGTGTGTGTGTGTGTGTTAGTGTGTGTGTTAGTGTGTGTGTGCGCTGTGAGTGCGTGCGTGCGTGTGTATGTGCGCGCGCGCGCGCGTGTGTGTCTCCTGTGCGTGCGTGCGCGCGCGCGCGTGTCTGTGTGTGTGTGAGTTCTTGCGACAGAATTTGCCGGGACCGTGTTTGTTTTGTTTTGTTATTCCCTTCTTTCCAGGCTCATTTTTCACTCTCTTTTTTTTCTCTCAATATATATTATGCTTACGTGGCGAGAGAGAGAGAGAGAGAGAGAGGGAGGGAGGGAGGGAGAGAGAGAGAGGAGGCGGGGAGGGAAAGAGGAGGAGGAGGGGGGGGGGGGGGGGGGAGGGGAGAAGGAAATGTGCAGCCAGAAAAATGGCACATGCTTCCCACGGAAAGCCAGGATCACGTGACACACCACCACCACGACCACCACCACCACCCGTCCCCTCCTTTCTTTCTCCACTTTTCTTCATGCTTCCTTCTCCCCACTCTCTCTCCCTCCCTCCTCGCCCGAACGCCTCTCCCCCCCCCCCTTACTCCCCGCACTCCCTTCCCCTCTCCCCCCCCGCCATCACTCGTCCACTATTACCTCTCTCTTCTTCTCATTCAGTCTGCGTATTACCTTGTGTTCTTGTGTGTGTGTGTGTGTGTGTGTGTGTGTGTGTGTGTGTGTGTGTGTGTGTGTGTGTGCGTGTGCGCGCGCGCGCGCGCGTTTGCCGGCTTACTGCATGCAGGCCTTACGGTATGCACACACGCGCATCGTCTGTTAGAATATCGTCACACATACATCTCTGTTAGAGTATGTCACACATATATTGTCTGTTAGAATGTCGTCACATATACATCGTCTGTAAGAATATTGATCCACATACATCGTCTGTCGGACGCATCTCGTCACATACATCGTATGTCTGACACATCACGTCACATACATCGTCTGTCAGACACATCACGTCACATACATACATCGTCTGACACATATCACACATGTCACATACATCGTCTGTCAGAAACATCACGTCACATACATCGTCTGTCAGACACATCTCGTCACATACATCGTCTGTCAGACACATCTCGTCACATACATCGTCTGTCAGACACGTCTCGTCACATACATTGTCAAACACATGTCGCATACATCGTCTGTCAGACACATCTCGTCACATACATCGTCTGTCAAACATCTCGTCACGTCACATCGTCTGTCAGACATCTCGTCACATACATCGTCTGTCAAACATCTCGTAACATACATCGTCTGTTAGACATCTCATCACATACATCGTCTGTCAAACATTTCGTCACATACATCGTCTGTCAAACACATGTCACATGCATCGTCTGTCAGACGCATCTCATCACATACATCGTCTGTCAAAAACATCTCGTCACTTACATCGTCTGTCAAACATCTCGTCACATAGATCGTCTGTCAGGCACATCTCGTCACATACATCGTCTGTCAAACACATCGTCACATGCATCGTCTGTCAGACATCTGTCACATACATCGTCTGTCACACACATCTCGTCACATACATCGTCTGTGAAAACCATGTCACATCGTCTGTCACACACATCTCTGTCACTTACATCGTCTGTGAGACACATGTCACATCGTCTGTCACACACATCTCCTCACTTACATCGTCTGTCAGAGAGAAGTGTCACATACATCGTCTGTGAGACACATGTCACATCGTCTGTCACATCTCGTCACATGATCGTCTCGTCTGTGAGACACATGTCACATCGTCTGTCACACACATCTCCTCACTTACATCGTCTCTGTGAGACACGTGTCGCATACATCGTCTGTCACACACATTTTGCCACGTATACACATGCATCACCTGTCACACACGTGCTGTCAACATGATGCATGCATGCAGCGACCGTCGCAAACATCTCCTCACGCATGAGAGAAGAAAGACGGCGTGACAGCAGAAATGCCGCAGTCGCCGGAGCGTATTTGTGATCCGTCTGATAAAAAAACAAAACAAACAGAAAAAAAAAACACGAAAATTGAAAGGGTCAGAAGGGAAGGGAAGGGGGGGTGGGGGTGGGGGGTGGGGGTGGGGGTGGGGGAAGCAAGGAAGAGATAGAACAAAGATTACGCACGCACACATACACACACACACACACATACACACACACACACACACACACACACACACACACACACACACACACAATCTCTCTCTCTCTCTCTCTCTCTCTCTCTGGACACAAACAAGAAAACACCGCCTTTGGAACAGGAGTACAGTATCTTTTCTCGGGGGGCGGGGGGGGGGGGGGGGGGGGGGAGACGAGCGGGGGAGAGGGGGCTGGGAGTGTGTGTGTGTGTGGTGTGTGTGTGTGGGGGGGGGGGGGGGGGTGCGAGACAGCCGGGGATCGGTTTCCCGCATGATCGATGACGAACCCATTTCAACCCACGACATGTCTTTTGGAGGAGACTGCATGGGGGGGGGGGGGGGGGGGGGGGGGGGGGGGGGGTGATAGGGTGGAGATCTGGGGGGGGGGGGGGGGGGGGGAGCAAGTTTCCCGCAAAAATCAATGGGCTAGCCGGGGCGTACAAACGGATTGTCTGCACCTTAGCTACGTAGGTGGAGTATAATCCTATATACAATACACTCGCCTTGCCTGAACTCGACAACGACGTACTGTTCTGAACGACTTGGATTAATCACGCTCTGCACTGGCAATCGATCATAACGGTGCAAAAAAATGGCGCCGTAGGGGACCGGCACTTTTTATGTCAAGAGCCATTGGGAAGTGTTCAACGGGGAAAAAAAAAAACGTCACGGGCCGTGACGGTTGAAGTATCCGCCGGCGGTATTTATTGCGGGCATTCGGTTGTTGTGTCAACGTCATAGGGTGTTTGAGGTCCAGAGGCAGACCAGTGTCGTAGGCTTTTTTAGTGCTTCACGTGGTGGGGGAGTCAGTGGTGTCACGTCATAGGGTTATGGAGTTCGGTGGTGTCAAGGTCATAGGTTATGGAGTTCAGTGGTGTCAAGGTCATAGGTTATGGAGTTCAGTGGTGTCAGCGTCACAGGTTATGGAGTTCATTAGTGTCAACGTCACAGGCTATGGAGTTCAGTGGTGTAAACGTCATAGAATATGGAGTTCATTAGTGTCAACGTCACAGGTTATGCAGTTCAATAGGGGTACCGTCAACGGGTATGCACCTTCAGTAGTGTCAACGTCACCGGTTATTAAGTTCAGTAGTCTCAACGTCATGGGTTATCAAGTTCAGTAGTGCTAACGTCATGGGTTATCAAAGTTCAGTACTGCTAACGAGATGGGTTATCAAGAAAGTAGTGCTAACGTCATGGGTTATCAAGTTCAGTAGTGCTAACGTCATGGGTTATCTAGTTCAGTAGTGCTAACGTCATTGGTTATCAAGTTCAGTAGTGTCAACGTCGTATAGTGATCAAATCCAGTGGTGTCAACGGCATGGTTTATTAAGTTCCGTGCGTCAACGTCATGGGTTATATCCAGTGTCAACGCGCGCGGTTGTGCGTTTAAATGTACAAGGTCGTCATTAGATGAACACAGGGTGTGTGCAGTACCACTGCACGAAGCGCTCCCAGGATGCAATGCAATGCGTGTTCAGTGGCCTCGGAACAAGTGGGGGGGGGGGGGGGGGGGGTATGGGGGGATGGTGGGGGTGGGGGGAGAGGAGGGAGGGGCAAAGGGAGAAAGGATCCCGATGAAAATATGGAGGGAGGGGGAGGGGTCAGAGTACCTTCTGGTTCCCCCTTCCTCCCACCCCACCTCCACCCCACCCCAATATTTGGGAGAAAAAAAAAAGAGAAGAGGGGGAGGAAAGAAGGCTGGAATACAATTGTGTGTGTGTGTGTGTGTGTGTGTGTGTGTGTGTGTGTGTGTACATTACTGCGCGCGCGCAGGTGTGAATGTGTGTGCGTGTGTGTGTGTGTGTGTGTGTGTGTGTGTGTGTGTGTGTGTGTGTGCGCAGATAGCGCGCGCGCGTGTGTGTACACGCGCGCGTTGTGTAGGTGTATGTGTGTGTGCGCGCGCGCGCGTGTGTGTATGTGTGTGTGCGCGCGCGCGCGCGTGTGTATGTGTGCGCGCGCGCGCGCGTGTGTATGTGTGTGTATGTGTGTGTGTGTGTGTGTGTGTGTGTGTGTGTGAGAGAGAGAGAGAGAGAGAGAGAGGGAGAGAGAGAGAGACGGTGCCTGCACGTAACACATGACGCACAGGCTGGTGAAGCACTGTGCGCTGTGCTTACATGTACTTTCGTGTTGACAGATAAGCCTACAGTACTGCTAACTAACAGATTATACCACAATGTCATGTACCCCGTGTTGACAGATAGGTCCTACAGTGCTGCAAACTAACAGGATGTACCACAATGTCATGTACCCCCGTGTTGACAGATAGGTCTACAGTGCTGCTAACTAACAGGATGTACCACAATGTCATGTACCCCCGTGTTGACAGATAGGCTACAGTGCTGCTAACTAACAGGATGTACCACAATGTCATGTACCCCCGTGTTGACAGATAGGCCCACTGTACTGCTAACTAACAGGATGTACCGCAATGTCATGTACCCCGTGTTGACAGATAGGCCTACAGTGCTGCTAAAATAACAGGATGTACCGCAATGTCATGTACCCCCGTGTTGACAGATAGGCCTACTGTACTGCTAACTAACAGGATGTACCACAATGTCATGTACCCCCGTGTTGACAGATAGGCTACAGTGCTGCTAAATAACAGGATGTACCGCAATGTCATGTACCCCCGTGTTGACAGATAGGCCCACAGTACTGCTAACTAACAGGATGTACCGCAATGTCATGTACCCCGTGTTGACAGATAGGCCCTACAGTACTGCTAACTAACAGGATGTACCACAATGTGATGTACCCCCGTGTTGACAGATAGGCCTACAGTGCTGCTAACTAACAGGATGTACCACAATGTGATGGAGGTAGAGGGTGAAACGGCGTGGCAGTGAAGTAGTAAGGTGGTGTGGTTTGTGTTTGTCTCTCTAGATAATGTATTTCCTTTGAAAGAAAAAAAAAAAAGAAAAAGATATTTCCCTGTATGTGGTAAACACGCAGCAGCAATGACAAATAAAAAAAAGAAAGAAAGAAAGAAAGAAAGGGAGGGGAAAAAAGGGAAAAGAAAAAAAAAAAAAAAGGAAAAAAAGAAAAATCCAACAGCTAAGGCAATCAAGCAACAACTTCATGTACAGAATACGACAACGGAATAGACCGAATAGGTCTCCTGCAGGTTTCACAAATAATAACGCATGATTACAAACACCCAGCCCCCTTCCCCCCCCCCCACCCAAAAAGAAAAAGAAAAAAAAAAAGAAAAAATAGAAGAGAGAGAAAAATCCAACAGCCGAGGCGTCAAGCAAACGTCTGTATGCACAGGACACGACACTGACAAGTGAATCATGGACAGAAGAGATCTCCTGCAGGGTGTCCCATGATTGAACAAACAGAATGCGGCAAAGTCTTGTTGCTCACCCCCAGTGGCTGTCAGTATTGAGAATCGGTGACAAGTTTGAAGGGGGTGGAGAAGGAGGAGGGGGACTAGGTTAGAGACAGAGTGAAGGGGGGGGGGGGGGGGGGGGTGTTGGTGGGGGGGGGGGGGGGAGACGGGGTATGCTCGCACAAGAGAGGGGTGGAGGACGCGCAGGACTGGACCTGAGTGTCTGTCACATGAATGGAGATGTTGCCATTATGCCCCTGAGAAGTCAGGGCAAGAATATCCCACTTCGGCTTCTTTGGGTTTGTTGGTTTGTTTTTGGCTGTCCCGTCTTCTGTGGCACCCAGCAGCGCTGCACCAGCGCCGCACCCCCCGTCCCAGCTCACAGCCCGGACTCCCACCCGTCCACAGCCACAGCCCGGTCCGTCCCTCACCCAAAGGAGGTCCACAGCCGCGGCCGGTACATCCCACACCATGTCCACAGCCAAGGACCCAAGTCCGTCCCTCACCCTGTCCACAGCCACAGCCCGTCCTTCCCACCACACTGTCCCGTCCCTGTCCCCAATGTTGTCGTCCCACACCCCGTCCACAGCCACCCCGTCCACAGCCACACAGCCCGGTCCACAGCCACACCCCACATGGAACATGTCCACAGCCCGGTCCAGGTCCCGGTCCACAGTCCGTCCCACACCCGTCCACAGCCCAGCAGCCCGGTCCGGTCCCACCCGTGTCCACAGCCACAGTCGGTCCGTCCCTCACCCCGTCCACAGCCACAGCCCGGTCCGTCCCTCACCCCGTCCACAGCCACAGCCCGGTCCGTCCCTCACCCCGTCCACAGCCACAGCCGGCCCGTCCCTCACCCCGTCCCCGTCCCAGCCACAGCCCGTCCACGTCCACCCCCCCCACAGCCACAGCCCGGTCCGTCCCACAACCGTCCACGTCCACAGCCACAGCCCGGTCCGTCCCTCACCCCACCGTCCACAGCCACAGCCCGGTCCGTCCCTCACCCCGTCCACAGCCACAGCCCGGTCCGTCCCTCACCCCGTCCACAGCCACAGCACGGTCCGTCCCTCACCCCGTCCACAGCCACAGCCCGGTCCGTCCCACACCCCGTCCACAGCCACAGCCCGGTCCGTCCCCACACCCCGTCCACAGCCACAGCCCGGTCCGTCCCTCACACCCCGTCCACAGCCACAGCCCGGTCCGTCCCACACCCCGTCCCACAGCCACAGCCGGTCCGTCCCACACCCCGTCCACAGCCACAGCCCGGTCCGTCCTCACCCCGTCCACAGCCACAGCCCGGTCCGTCCCTCATCCCGTCCACAGCTGCAGCCCGGTCCGTCCACACCCCGCGTCCGTCCACAGCCACAGCCCGGTCCATCCCACACCCTGTCCACAGCCACAGCCCGGTCCCTCCCTCACCCTGTCCCACAGCCGGTCCATCCCACACCCTGCTCACAGCCACAGCCCGGTCCATCCCACGCCCTGTCCACAGCCACAGCCCGGTCCATCCCACGCCCCGTCCACAGCCACAGCCCGGTCCGTCCCACACCCTGTCCACAGCCCGGTCCGTCCCACACCCGTCCACAGCCCAGTCCGTCACACCCTGTCCACAGCCCGGTCCGTCCCACACCCTGTCCACAGCCCGGTCCGTCCCACACCCTGTCCACAGCCTAGTCCATCCCACACCCTGTCCACAGCCACAGCCCAGTCCGTCCCACACCCCGTCCACAGCCACAGCCCGGTCCGTCCCACACCCCGTCCACAGCCACAGCCCGGTCCGTCCCACAGCCCGGTCCATCCCACACCCCATCCACAGCCACAGCCCGGTCCGTCCCACACCCCATCCACAGCCACAGCCCGGTCCGTCCCACACCCCGTCCACAGCCACAGCCCGGTGTGTCCCTCACCCTGTCCACAGCCACAGTCCGGTCTGTCCCTCACCCCGTCCACAGCCACAGCCCAGTCCATCCCACGCCCCGTCCACAGTCACAGCCCGGTCTGTCCCTCACCCATCCACAGCTGCAGCCCGGTCCGTCTCACACCCCGTCCACAGCCACAGCCCGTCCGTCCCAAACCCCGTCCACAGCCACAGCCCGATCTGTCCCCCACACCACGTCCACAGCCACAGCCTGGACTGTCCCTCACCCTGTCCACAGCCACAGCCCGATCTGTCCCCACACCCGTCCACAGCCACAGCCTGGACTGTTCCACACCCAGTCCACAGCCGGAGCCCGGTCCGTCCCGCCGCAGCTCCGACACCAGGAATCCACAGGGAGCATAATGTCGAGCTGCTAAGAGACAACCCACCAGAGGAGACACTGCGCTGCTGCCGAGTCACTTCCGTGGTGTTCAGTGGCGCCTGTTCTGATCCAATTTGCTCAGGACACCATCTTTTAAGCCCCATACTCACGGCGATAATTGCTTAAGCGGCTGACACACGAGCCTCCCCGCCCGTACGGTTGAGACGAAACGTTTGAACCTGTGCGGTCTGACCAGTCAGTGTCGAACGGACGGAGTGCTTCACGATAGTTTTTAAAACGGATGTGAGGTGAAGGTCATTGTAATCCCACTTGTCGCTTCAAACGACTGTACAATTGAATACAAAGCTTTTTCTCGAATATTCAGATTCTAATTTTTTGAATTGACATTCCAAAGCACATCATGGCCCTGGTACAATTCAATTAATTGTTTGGTCTCTGAATCGGACAGTTTGACCACCTTGCTGGAAGACGCCATTGTTTCCATGTGCCAAGGGTGTCGGCTCAATGCTGAGCGTTGATTGGATGGAGGATACTAGCTGTCCGTTTTGAATAGATCACGACGTATTTCGAACGGTCGGGGTTGAACTTGATGCCGAAGGCCGTTTGAGACGTACGTTTACTGTGACACACGCTGCGTTTGGGATCGGGTTCGACCGGTACTTCCGAAGCGTACGGGCGGGGAGGCTCGTGTGTCAGCCGCTTTAGTCGCAGAGCCGGTGGGAGCTCTCTCTCTCTCTCTCTCTCTCTCTCTCTCTCTCTCTCTCTCTCTCTCTCCGGAGGACACTACCGCGTCCGTCCAACGACAGCTCCCCCCCACCCCAACCCCCCCCCACTCCCCGCCCCTAAATTCGCCGATACTGATGACCCCGACTTGGTTAATATTGCGAGACAAATCTTAAATGTCAGCGAACCGCCCAGAGACACGTGGACAACCGAGTCACAAGACAACACACAACGCGTTTCGACTTCTTAGGTCTTCCTCAGGTGAAATAAAGACGGACAAAATAACGAAAATGCACTTAGCTTTGATCGCTTCAGATTGCTTCTGAGTTCAGCGCAAGGAAGGCGTGGGAGTTTTCTGTCATGACCTGACCTACTTTTAAACGAAATGACCCCGACAGAATCAAAGCCAAGGCCGTAGACGTGGAGAGGACATCGAAACTGAGGTCGCCATGCGAGCAGGGCTGACTTTCCGCTTGTTTTGATAACAGAGTGAACGCTCTGGTAGACTGGTCGCTTTACTGGGCTGACGAGTCCAGTCTACCCGGCTAGTTGTCCATAGCTGGAGATGGTTTCCTTCCCCCAGGGCGGGGAGCTTATGGCGCGGCTCTTGATCGCATGATGCTCTTGTCGTTGTACATGTGGGGCCACTTCAGTGGCGATAACTTCGCCACCTGTTACCCCCGCCCAGTCCTGCTAGGAACCTCGCCATTCGGTCCGAGACTGCTTCGTCGACCATTCCCAGCTGGAGTGACGCAGGGGTGCGTTTTAGTACCCACCCCCATTTTCCATTCTGTTCGCTGCAATGCTGATTGATGCATTCCGGGACTGTAACAAGGGGTATACACCCAGTTTCGTTCAGATGGCAAACTCTTTAACCTCTGACTACCTCAGGCCCTTCTGAGAGAGTTCCTCTTTGCTGGTGACTGTGCACTGGCCGCGCACTCCCATGAAGACATCCAGTGCATCACAGATCGCTTTGCAAAGGCCTGTCAACGCTTTGGACCGTCTTGGTAAGACCGAGGCCATGTTCCAGCCTTCATCGTCTGGAGCTGGCAGTGTTTCACCACCATCATCTGTCGTCACACAGAGATCAAAACTGTGGACAAGACCATGGCTTCCAACTGCTTATTGCGGCAAGACCGTGGCTTCCAACTGCTTATTGCGGCAAGACCGTGGCTTCCAACTGCTTATTGCGGCAAGACCGTGGCTTCCAACTGCTTATTGCGGCAAGACCGTGGCTTCCAACTGCTTATTGCGGCAAGACCGTGGCTCCAACTGCTTATTGCGGCAAGACACCATGGCTTCCAACTGCTTATTGCGGCAAGACACCATGGCTTCAAACTGCTTATTGCGGCAAGACACCATGGCTTCAAAAACTGCTTCTTGCGGCAAGACCATGGCTTCCAACTGCTTATTGCGGCAAGACCATGGCTTCCAACTGCTTCTTGCGGCAAGACACCATGGCTTCCAACTGCTTATTGCGGCAAGACCGTGGCTTCCAACTGCTTATTGCGGCAAGACCGTGGCTTCCAACTGCTTATTGCGGCAAGACACCATGGCTTCAAACTGCTTCTTGCGGCAAGACCGTGGCTTCCAACTGCTTATTGCGGCAAGACACCATGGCTTCCAACTGCTTCTTGCGGCAAGACCATGGCTTCCAACTGCTTATTGCGGCAAGACCGTGGCTTCCAACTGCTTCTTGCGGCAAGACCATGGCTTCCAACTGCTTATTGCGGCAAGACCGTGGCTTCCAACTGCTTCTTGCGGCAAGACACCATGGCTTCCAACTGCTTATTGCGGCAAGACACCATGGCTTCCAACTGCTTCTTGCGGCAAGACCATGGCTTCCAACTGCTTATTGCGGCAAGACCGTGGCTTCCAACTGCTTCTTGCGGCAAGACACCATGGCTTCCAACTGCTTATTGCGGCAAGACCGTGGCTTCCACTGCTTATTGCGGCAAGACCGTGGCTTCCAACTGCTTATTGCGGCAAGACACCATGGCTTCCAACTGCTTATTGCGGCAAGACCGTGGCTTCCAACTGCTTCTTGCGGCAAGACACCATGGCTTCAAACTGCTTATTGCGGCAAGACCATGGCTTCCAACTGCTTCTTGCGGCAAGACCATGGCTTCCAACTGCTTATTGCGGCAAGACCGTGGCTTCCAACTGCTTCTTGCGGCAAGACCGTGGCTTCCAACTGCTTATTGCGGCGAAAGACCGTGGCTTCCAACTGCTTATTGCGGCAAGACACCATGGCTTCCAACTGCTTATTGCGGCAAGACCGTGGCTTCCAACTGCTTCTTGCGGCAAGACACCATGGCTTCAAACTGCTTATTGCGGCAAGACCATGGCTTCCAACTGCTTCTTGCGGCAAGACCATGGCTTTCAAACTGCTTCTTGCGGCAAGACCGTGGCTTCCAACTGCTTATTGCGGCAAGACACCATGGCTTCCAACTGCTTATTGCGGCAAGACCGTGGCTTCCAACTGCTTCTTGCGGCAAGACCATGGCTTCAAACTGCTTATTGCGGCAAGACACCATGGCTTCCAACTGCTTATTGCGGCAAGACCGTGGCTTCCAACTGCTTCTTGCGGCAAGACACCATGGCTTCAAACTGCTTATTGCGGCAAGACCATGGCTTCCAACTGCTTCTTGCGGCAAGACCATGGCTTCCAACTGCTTATTGCGGCAAGACACCATGGCTTCCAACTGCTTATTGCGGCAAGACACCATGGCTTCAAACTGCTTATTGCGGCAAGACCATGGCTTCCAACTGCTTATTGCGGCAAGACCATGGCTTCCAACTGCTTCTTGCGGCAAGACACCATGGCTTCCAACTGCTTATTGCGGCAAGACACCATGGCTTCCAACTGCTTATTGCGGCAAGACACCATGGCTTCAAACTGCTTATTGCGGCAAGACCGTGGCTTCCAACTGCTTATTGCGGCAAGACACCATGGCTTCAACTGCTTATTGCGGCAAGACCATGGCTTCCAACTGCTTCTTGCGGCAAGACCATGGCTTCCAACTGCTTCTTGCGGCAAGACCATGGCTTCCAACTGCTTCTTGCGGCAAGACCATGGCTTCCAACTGCTTCTTGCGGCAAGACCATGGCTTCCAACTGCTTCTTGCGGCAAGACCGTGGCTTCCAACTGCTTATTGCGGCAAGACCGTGGCTTCCAACTGCTTCTTGCGGCAAGACCGTGGCTTCCAACTGCTTATTGCGGCAAGACACCATGGCTTCCAACTGCTTCTTGCGGCAAGACCGTGGCTTCCAACTGCTTATTGCGGCAAGACACCATGGCTTCCAACTGCTTCTTGCGGCAAGACCGTGGCTTCCAACTGCTTATTGCGGCAAGACCGTGGCTTCCAACTGCTTATTGCGGCAAGACACCATGGCTTCCAACTGCTTCTTGCGGCAAGACCGTGGCTTCCAACTGCTTATTGCGGCAAGACCGTGGCTTCCAACTGCTTATTGCGGCAAGACCATGGCTTCCAACTGCTTATTGCGGCAAGACCGTGGCTTCCAACTGCTTATTGCGGCAAGACCATGGCTTCCAACTGCTTATTGCGGCAAGACCGTGGCTTCCAACTGCTTATTGCGGCAAGACACCATGGCTTCCAACTGCTTATTGCGGCAAGACCAGGACCATGGCTTCCAACTGCTTATTGCGGCAAGACCGTGGCTTCCAACTGCTTATTGCGGCAAGACCGTGGCTTCCAACTGCTTCTTGCGGCAAGACCGTGGCTTCCAACTGCTTATTGCGGCAAGACCGTGGCTTCCAACTGCTTATTGCGGCAAGACCGTGGCTTCCAACTGCTTCTTGCGGCAAGACCGTGGCTTCCAACTGCTTATTGCGGCAAGACCGTGGCTTCCAACTGCTTATTGCGGCAAGACCGTGGCTTCCAACTGCTTAATTGGTCTAGCCAAGCCTGACTTGAATCGCAGCTAACTCTCCTTATCTGGTGGCATTGCCTGTCTGCCAGCCGGGGACCCGCCTGGTCGGGGGTGTGGTCGCCCCTGCTCCAGGGCCCTGAGAGTGAGCTAGCCAAGATCTCTTAATCCGTAACAGCACAGCCAGGGGCGTGTCTGACGGGGCGTGAAGCGGCGGCATGACTTTCCAACCAGCAGGCCAGAGCGCCGCTAACCACAGAGCGAGTCGGCCTCAGGCTGCACACCAAAAGATGAATGCACTAAGGCCGTGGCGTAAGGAGTCGAGTATCTATGTATAAGGCACGCACAGCCAGATTGTGCGCTCTCTCTGTGTGTGTGTGTGTGTGTGTGTGTGTGTGTGACAGTTGATTTACTTTTTTTCTTGTATGGCCATCAAGGCACATGCCAGGTGGTTCCAAGCAAACAGATTAAAATGGAAGGAATGGGCCTATTCCTTCATTTTTTGGGGGGTGGGGGGGGGGGGGGGGGGGGTGGAGGAGGGGGGGTGGAGGGGGAGGGAACCACATGGCGCAAAGGTAAGGTCGAGGGTGAGTGAGAAGACTTGAAATGTGACGTCAGCTAAAGGGAAGGTCGTGTATTTTTGAAGACTGAATGATGTCATCGGTGGAAATACTTCCTCCCGCCAAAACACACACACACACACACACACACACACACATTCTCACTCACTCACACTCTCTCTCTCACTCTCACTCACACGCACACACTGGCACCCTCTCTCTCTCTCTCTCTCTCTCTCTCTCGCACACACACACACACACGCACACGCACACGCACACACACACACACAGAGACATGAAACGATAGTTGGGAGATTTGTTCAGTAGATCAGTGATCAGTTTAATATCAACATTTGCTTGCTCAAACTTAACCGGTTAAGCCGCAAAATGCTGACACGAATGACGTAGTGATGTACAGCCAGATCCTAGTTGAGGCGTGTGGCCAATCCAGCCGGTCCTTCCGGCGACAGAGACACGCCGTCATGCGTGACACGGGTGATGACTCGGCATGTTCACGATCCCTCCCCCCCCCCCCCCCCCCCCCCCCCCCCCCCCCCCCCAACCACTCCCTTCTTCCCGCCCTTGCCTTTCCCTCAGCCCTACCCTTCCCCCCACCCTCTTCCGTCGTCTCCCCCCCCCCCCCCTTTCCCTCAGCCCTCCCCCCCCCCCCCCCCACCCTCCTTCCGTCGTCTCTCTCCCCCCCCCCCCCCCCCTCCGCCTCGTCACTCATGTTCGCGACACGTGATGGAGAGATCCTGTTGAGATCGGACCTGATTGGCTGACGACTGATTTTCAGGGATTCGGCTTCAGCCGGGACTTGGGCGGTTTTGTAACTGAAAACATTTGCATAGATCTTTCATCATCATATGAATCGGTCCAGGGGTTTTTGGTTTTTTGTTTTTTGTTTTCCCTTCTCCCTGCCGAGTTGGTGGTGGTGGTGGTGTCGTTGTTGTTGTTGTTGTTGTTGTTGAACCTTGCTCGCTTCATATTCTTGGCAAGACCTGCATCAAGCGTGCAGTGTACGGTTGGGGAAATAATTATGAGAACATACATGCTTACAAAAAAAAAAAAAAAAATCGAGAGAGAGAGAGAGAGAGAGAGAGAGAGAGAGAGAGAGAGAGAGAGAATGGAGAATACGGATATGGATACGGAAACTTTAATCATGTTTAGGCTATTGCCCCTCATGAAGGTGTGTGTGTGTGTGTGTGTGTGTGTGTGTGTGTGTGTGTGTGTGTGTGAGAGAGAGAGAGAGAGAGAGAGAGAGAGAGAGAGAGAGAGAGAGAGAGAATGATTTTTTTTTTTTTTTTTTTGCAGCGGTAAAAGTATTGGCTTAGTTAGCCATTTTTCATACTAGACGTTACTGTTCTACGAAGCTAGTAGCCTACTAAAATGACACAACGTACGCATCAAAACATGATGACGACGAACAACAAACCAACCAACCTAACAATAACAGTCACCAGCAAGGAGCAAGTGCTGACATCAACAATGACATAAACAAATGAAGGCAAAGCAATTTAAAGTTAAAAAAAAAAAATGAATGACAAGAAAATAACATATAGAAGTCTTACGTGGCATTTGTTTAATTAAAAAGCAAAAGGTAACAATGACGACAAAGGAACTTAAAGCAACAACAACAACCAAAAAATATACAAAAGTACAGACGTGATGTTATTTAATGTAGAAAAATGAAACGAGTGGAAAAAAGAAACGATGCAAACACAGACTTCAGCATAAATTAAGGACCACTTGCAATCTGTCTGACAAATGCAACACGCGCGAAACCAAAAATGTTTCATGTGTACAGATATTTAATTGCAACCCTTGTGAATCGAATTAAAGCAATTTCATTTGGATTGCGTAATGTTTTTTGCAATGATAAAGCAGTGTAAAGAGACCCACCCTTGGGAAAGAAAATCCACAAACATGTTTCTTTAATCTGTTCAAAAACGGATGTGTCCACCTCGCGCAGCAACACAATCGGGACAGCGCTGCCTCATGGAGTTGATGGTGTTTGGCGATGACGGCCTGGGGGATGTTTTTCCCACTCCTGTCGCAGGACGTGCAGCAGCTGTTCCCGATTAGCTGGACGTGGGGGCGGGTTTGCATGGACTCGCCGGCCAGTTCTCCCCAGATGTTCTCGATTGGATTGAGATCTGGACTGTTCGCAGGGCATGCCATCCTGGTGATCCCAGCTTCCTGAATGAAAGTGTTGACAGCCCTGCAGCGGTGTGGTAAGGGCGTTGTCATCCCGGAGGACAGCTTGGGGTCCGATCTGCTGGAGGGTCGCTGTGACCAGAGGCTGTAAGATCTCCTGCAGGTAGCGCTGCCCATTGAGCATGCTGTCACGTGCATCAGGATTTTCACCTGTAGACAGTTCGAGTCAGTGTGCACGAATTGCTGACAAACAGCTTTTGTCAAAACAGAGCACTTTTCTGCACGCTCAAGGGGAGTCAGTGCAGCTGTTGCATGCTTGGCAGTATTTATTGAGAAGGCCTGACGACTGTCGCGTTCAGAAACCTTGGCAATTACTAACCTGTATTTGATATTTGATTTTGAAAGCATCGAAGGCATTCTGCGGTGTGGTCCTTATGTTGAAGTCTGTAGAAGAAAGACGAGCCTGCCCTCTCTTGTCTCTGTCTCTCTTCCTCCCCCCTCCTCTCTCTCTCTCTCTCTCTCTCTCAGCTCACGAACTTGCAGGCACTGCTGACACACTAAGCGAACCCACACATGCTCGACTCATGGGCGCGAGCGTGACAGCGCGACCTTAGTGCAGAAGGACTGACGGCATGATTGGTGTCTGGGCCCTGCGGTCAGGGTCAGTTTCACAAACAGCTTATGTATTTTCAGCAGATGTTTGCCCCCCCCCCCCCCACCCCCCCTCCCTAAAACAAAAGTTTTCCTATCCTCCACTGACTTGGGTTGGGCGGCAGGCACTGAAGCATGATGTGATCCGACTTCAGAGGACTGACTTCAAGAGAGAGAGAGAGAGAGAGGAGGGAGAGAGAGAGAGAGTGGGGGGAGAGAGAGTGGGAGAGAGAGAGAGAGAGCGAGAGACAGCAAGAGAGAGAGGGGGGGGGGCTGAATGAATTGGTGGGGGAGGGGTGGTGCCTAGTTTCTGTGCCCCCCCCACCCCACTGTGAACACCCACTCCCCCCCCCCCTCCCCTCCTCCATTCCCTGGCTAGCAAAATGACAACTTGCACGTTTTGCCTATGTACGTCCACTAGGGGGTGACCTTTGCTCCTCCCTCCCCCATTACAAAACCCTTCATCCTCCTACCCCATCCTCCACTTCAACTGATCAGAGAGAGAGAGAGAGAGAGAGAGAGAGAGGGGGGTGGGGGCTGCGCACAAGCATACGTGTGTGTGTGTGTGTGTGTGTGTGTGTGTGTGTGTGCTGAGAGAGAGTGGGGGGCAGGACCTGGTTGGAATTGAAGTATGCTGATCCGTATTTCAAGGACGCACACTGGGAGGGGGGGGGGGGGAGGCGGAGGGGGAGAGAGATAAGTGTACGCACGTGTGTGCGTGTGCACGTGTGTGTGTGCGTGCGTGCATGCACACGTGCGTGGATGCTGCTTGAGCACGTAAATACCGTCTCAGCACAATAATGTCGAGGATGTACTTTGCGTGTGTGTGAGTGTGTGTGTGTGTGTGTGTGTGTGTGTGTGTGTGTGTGTGCACACGCGCGCGTGTGCGTGCGTGCGTGTGCATGCATGCGTATGTGTGTGTGTGCATATGTGTGTGTGCACGTGTGTGTGTGTGGGCATGTGTGTGTATGCGCTCGCGTGCGTGTCTGCGTGTTTTTCCACAGATTGTCCGGTGTGGAACTTTGACGGGTCCAGCACCTACCAGTCTGAGGGGTCCAACTCCGACATGTACCTGGTGCCCGTGGCCCTCTTCAGAGACCCCTTCCGCAAGGGCGCCAACAAGTTGCTGCTCTGCGAGGTCCTCAAGTACAACAAGCAGCCCGCAGGTGAGGCATCATTACAGTTGACCTGCTCCTCTGTGGCCTCTTTGCAGTTACCTGCTCCTCTGTGTCATCATTACAGTGAACCTGCTCCTCTGTGGCATCGTTACAGTTAACCTGCTCCTCTGTGGCCTCTTTACAGTTAACCTGCTCCTCTGTGACATCATTACAGTTAACTTGTACCTCTCTGACGTCTCCAAGTCCTATGAACAGCATGCAGACGGTGAAAATTGAAAGGAAACTGTGCGTTTGTGACCCGTCCTTCACGCGCGCGGTTCAGTCTATGATTAGAATGGCGAAACATGCGTGATATCCTCGTGTGAATAACAAACAAGTAGGGTAACTCTTACTCCCGTGGTGGGTTACCCTACTTGTTTGTTATTTACCGTTTTTTCACCGTTCCCTGCTTCATTTTAGATGTCTTCATTCCTCGTGTAGACAAACGTACCAGCCTTAGGGCTCAGTCTTAATTAAAATTGAGCTTCTCCTCTGTGGTGCCCTGAGGTGTCGGTGAACAGCATGCAGTCCGTGATGATTAAAACTTGAGCTGCTCAAAGACACCCTCAAACCTGAACACGCAGCAAGACACTGGCGCCAGCTATGCAGTCAGAGGTTGTGAGTTTGAAACCCTCAACTCCCAACATAAATACAGAAAATTTTTTTTTTTTTTTTCTTTTTCTTCTGTTTGCTGCCCGTTTTAATTTCTTGTCCAGCAGTTCGTGAACACACACACACACACACACACGCGTGCGCGCGCACGCGCACAAACCCACACACACAAGAGCTCATCACCTTTTTGCTTTCAGCTCTCTCCCTCACAAAAAGAGACGGCTGGGATAGAGAGGAGGGAGGGTCCCTGAGAAGCGTTAAGTATGGAAATGTATGGTGAAAGAGAAGATTACATGCAATTAGAACTCTTTTTAAGAATGCCTCAGGGCCCGGTCTGACCCCCCCCCCCCCCCCCCCCCATGCAAATAGTTTGAAAACACAAATAGAGCCACGGGGGGGGGGGGGGGGGGGGGGGGGGGGGAGAAGGAGGAGGAGGAGGGGGGGGGGGGAGATGGGATGGGAATGGGAGGGTAACCCCCTGAGGTGTGTTTGAAGTTGTCTGGAGTGGTTATCTGACTTTGGCTTCAAAGCGAAGGCGGCCTCTGTGTGTGTGTGTGTGTGTGTGTGTGTGTTCACCCATCACATTTGTTCTGTAGCTCTTCCATCACTAAGATGAAATAGTCTTGTGTGTGTGTGTGTGTGTGTGTTTCAGTGATGTACGGGTTTGCGAATGCAGTACTAGCTCCCCTACCCCGCCCTGAAATTAACCATATCGTATTTCGTGTTGCTCGACAATTGATTTGCTCTCGGGCCCAGAGGCCAGGGGAGCGAAATACAGTTGGGTTGGAGAAAGAAAAATTAAACATTTCAAAGCATAGCAGACAAGACTCCAGCCATGCGAGCGACTTTAGACCGCTGTTCCGGTTGATTTGTCAAGTCCATTTTAATGCAAGGCAAAAAATATTCACTCGGTTAAAAAAAAAGAAAAAAAAAGGAAATACAAGGCCCTGTTATTTCAAATCAGAGAAGACTAAGCCATGCGTGAGACTCGGCTATTTCGCTTGATTTATCAAGTCCATTTTAAGAAATGGAAAAAAAAGTTAAAAAAAATTTTTTTTTTAACATCAATCAGGCCTTGTTATTCCATAGCATCAGAACAGAACGAGGAGCAGGTGCCCGTTCCAGATTTCAAGACATGACCTTCCGGTCCATACATCAAAATAGCATAGTCTGGCGTCATGGGTTGTCAAAAAAAAAAAACAAAAAAAACCCAGGTTAATGGACTGCGAACCTAAAACGGGTCACTGGACAGATTCAGTGTAAAACACTTGACCGACAAGAAACCACAAAGTAACAGGCAACGTCTAAAATGTTAACTGTAAGTGTATATAACGACATCTTGATGATAAAAGGAGAGAGAGAGAGAGAGAGAGAGAGAGAGAGAGAGAGAGAGAGAGAGAGAGAGAGAGAATCTTAGTGACGACAGGTTAATGGGAGTTTCATTGGATATGTGGCTCCCTTCAAAAGGGATCAAAGTGTGTGTGTGTGCATGTGTGTGTGTTTGTGTGTGTGTGTGTGTGTGTGTGTGTGTTTGACATGCCAGTGGACGGCCTGGTGTGGTGGTGTGTGGATGCCCAGCAGTCAAACTGACAGCGGTGCCACGTGTTGTTTGCAGAGACCAACAACCGCCTGAGCTGCGCCAAAGTGATGGAGAGAGCCAGCGGCGCCCATCCCTGGTTCGGCATCGAGCAGGAGTACACCCTGTTGGACGGCGATGGCTACCCGTTTTTGGCTGGCCCAAAAACGGCTACCCCGGCCCCCAAGGTCAGTGCTGGCTGTTGGCTGCTGGTGGTGGTTCGCTCGTTCATGTGATTGGGCGAGAAAGGAAGCAACCCCGCCAGTGTCCCCATGTTTGGTCCGTGTCGTCATATCTGCTGGGCGATTTTGTGTCGTGAGCAGCGTGTGTTTGGAGTTATAGGCCTACACAGTATTTGACCATGGTAGCAAGAGTTACCCCTAAATGTTTGTGGACAGTTCCCAGCCTCGCTTCACATTTCCTTTCCATTTTCCCAAAGTTAGAAACAGTGCAGCCCCCCCCCCCCCCCCCCCTTAGATTTTACCCCCCTTTAGATTTTTTGGTTTGCCGGTTTTTTCAGGTTGGTTGGTTTGATCTGTTTGTCAAATCTCATGTGATTGGTTGATTTAGATTGAATAATGATACAGACTGACAGAATGTCTTCAGGCCCTAGGTGGTCAACAGGATTGTCAAAATCAGTGTGCGTAAAATCATCTCCTCCCTCCACCCCCACATCTCTCTCAGACACAAACATGTTTCCTTTTGAACACTGTCTCATGTAGTCACCGTGTCATCAATGCCTACAATCAAGTAGGCCTACGAGTATCACGTGCCAGTGTCATTATCAATGTGCATGCCATCATATGATGAACTAAATGTAGGCTACATCGTCTTTTTGAAGACGATCTCGAGTAGTGACTGTCGTTTTGTCCCAATTCCCACCGACTGTGTCGACCTCCGTTTCTTATTAAACTCAGATTGATAAATACAATGGGAAAGAGATGCTTTTTATGTAAATTATAAAACAGATTAAAAAAAAAAAGTAGTCAGCTAAGAACTTCAAACCTCAAGAGTTTCCTTTAAGTGCCTGTATCTTACTTACTTATTCATACATTTTGTTTGTTTGTTTCTGTTCTGCTGTTGATAAGCAACAGGTGTGTAGGGCTAGCTTTGCGGCCAAGTTGCGAGGAAATTCACAGAACTGCATGAATCACAGACTTAAACATAATTTGGATTTTTTATGAAGAGACGAATGGAAAACAAAAAGAAGTCTTGTTTCTACTTCAGCGGCTGCTTTGTGTTTAAAACCACTTAATGTTTAGCACAAACAAGATCAATGTTGCCTTCAAAAGGCGAACTGTGGAAACGAAAATCTTTTTTCTTTTTTTTTAACAATTCTGTTCGGCCATTATTTTTGTTCATCTGATGAGTTAACCACCTCCCGCTCCCCACCTCCACCCACAACAACAAAAACAGCAACATTCTCATTTTCTAAAGCTAGTTGAAAAAAAAATTGAAAGGAAATGCTATTCTGCCGGACAAAAGGGACAAACAAATTACAAATCAAGACGACACGTTTCGACCTTTTTGGGTCTTCTTCAACGTCCATTTAGCGCCCAGTTTGAGGAGATCAGCGATTGCTCGTTCTTCGTTTTCATTGTCATGAATGCTGTTTACCTTGCCAGAAAAAGGCCAAAGAGGTTGAAATGCGTGTTTTCTCTTGTAATTTGTCCCTTCCTACCGTCGGAATGAATGGTCATTTTTCTTTTTGTTTTCAATTTCCGCATGTAGTCCTGCTTATTCCATCTGCAATATGCCATTTCATTATCACGTTTTCCTTGCGCACATTATTACAGTTGAATTCGGTGGCCATGACAGTTACATTTACCCCAACCCTACCCGCCTTGTCCGCATATCATATTGAGAAACATAGGCATGATAGCTGTGCCAGTGTCATTCTCTCTCTCTTCCTCCATCTCCTATCCCTGTGTTTTTAACACACAGCAGCAAGATACCCTCAGTTTGAGCCAAAGTCAGGGGCTTTCCTTCAAGACTTTTTTTTTTTTTTTCCTTCCCCTAAGGTCCCTACTACTGCGGCGGCGTGGGCGCCAACAAAGTGTACGGGCGTGACATCGTGGAGGCGCACTACCGGGCCTGCCTGTACGCCGGCATCAAGATCTGTGGCTGCAACGCGGAGGTCATGCCAGCACAGGTCAGTACGGTCATCTGACGAACACCAACACCTCCCCGTGTCTTTTAGTCCCCCTGCTGGATGTTCTCCTCTATCCAGTGATGGTCCTGGGACAACAGGTCTCTGGAGTACCTTGGCAAAGGCTAAGCGACCCGCTATCTCTATTGCCGTCTTCAGCCATGAAACCAAAGATGCGTTTTATAGCAGCGAGAGGCTAGGAGAGTGTTGCCGCTTTGGTGAGCGGAAGTGTCACAGCACAAACAGCGCGGCAGTGGGCCAAGACATTCATGAAGAGATTGCTAGAATAGCTTGGAGCATAGGAGAGAAAATGGCAGATAGCAGAGTCGTCCTGATCGGTGTGTGTGAAAAGTAATAACACTCTCCCATTGGTGCATGAAATCAAATACGAGCTTTCCAACGGCCAGATCTAGATGATTTGCTTTATTGTTGGAAAATAACCGTCTGCTCTTTTTTCTGTGCTTAGTTTGCCTCTGTCAATGAAAGCTAACAACTAGCCACTGGCCATTTTGAGTATCTGTGAGTTCTACTTCTGGCCTAACTTGTCCTTCATCTTATCTGAGACTGATTTTGGTCAACTCCTGGGCCGACCATACCGTAAACTGTAAGATCTTCATAAGTGTCGACCACTTTGGAGAGCTGGGGCTTCTTAATCTTACAGCTAACCATGTGTTTTCTTCTATTTTACCGAAAATCTTGCAAATCAAATGAATATTACCAAAGATGAACTTGTTCAAGGAGCTAGAATTACATGTGTGCGATTCAGATTTGCAACCCAGAAGTCACATTTTGTCAGAGTCCAGAACGCGTGCAGGTCAGTTCTGTGTAAAGCCTCCTCTGCTGGGGAGTTCAGAATGCTGGCACAAGTTTCCATGTTATAATTTAACAAAATGTATCGGATTTTCAAAAAAAAAAAAAAAAAAAAAAAAAAAAAGATTTTCCAGTACACAGACTACAATATGGCCTTACAGACCCACAACTCTTGATTTAGAATGTCGGAATGGCACATGCTGACCACCCGTTTTCACTGAAAGCATATTATTCATATTTAAGATCTGTATCAAGCTTTCTCATGACTAGCTGCATATTGATCATTAGGATTGACAGTGTGTGTATATATAATCTGTTATTTCTTCCACACAGAGGATTCCTCAAACGCACTGCTTCCTTTAACTCTCGATTTATTGTAACCATGTTTAATACCTAAAGATGCATGTTTGTGCCAGGGGGCTTAACTCCTGACTGTTCCCTGCATCCTTTCTCTTCACCTCTCCCGTGGTCAGCTCGGCTACAATTGACATGTATGGACATTACTTGGAACATACACGTTGAATATGTGTGCAGACCCATCGATGTGTATTCAGTTCCCTTGTCACGAAGTTATTTCCCTTTATCAAGGTTGTAGGTCTGTGACAAGCATAATCCAAACCACAGAAGGTGCATGTGTCGTGATAAAGACCAATGCTGGGGAACCCCTCTCTCTCATACCAGCACTCTCTCTCTCTCTCTCTGTTTTCCAGTGGGAGTACCAGGTGGGGCCCTGCGAGGGCATCGACATGGGTGACCACCTGTGGGTGTCCCGCTACCTGCTGCACCGGGTGGCGGAGGAGTTCGGGGTGGTGGTGACGCTGGACCCCAAACCCATGGTGGGCGACTGGAATGGCGCCGGAGCGCACACCAACTACAGCACGCAGGCCATGAGGGGTCCTGGCGGCATCAAGTGAGTTGAGGCAGTGAGGGCGAGATGGTGGATGGGTGAGCTGTTAGCAGTGACGCCACCTTCTTACTGTTGCCATTCATTTTGACTTCGTTTTCTTAAATTGTAACTGGGGTGGGGGGTGGACGGTGGACATGTTTCCTTCTGACGATTGGAAATCATGAAACAATGGAACCTTTCAGCGACAGTCTTCACTGTATTTGAAAAAATGAAAAAAAAGAAAAAAAAGAGAAAGGGAAAACAGACTTTTCAGTACAGGGTGTCTTATTTTGGAGATGAACGTTTTCAGCTCACACTGTGCTTGCGTTTGCAATTTGTTCCTCTCTGCTTTGCCACACATAGCGAACTTCGTCACTGCGGATGACCAGACTGCCAAGATAGATTTGAATTTTTTTTTTTTAATGGCAGAAATAGTAGGAAGTGTACACACTAGAGGTTCCATGTCCACATTCTATCCCTTTTAAAGTGATAAGCCATAAATGAAATACTGGAGGAGCGTCTAGTTGCTCAAACTGAAGGGAGAATGGCCAGCCTCACGTCTTGCTTCAAGCGCAGGAGTGAATTAACAAAAAAAAAAACTGATAATAATAAAGAGAAGACAGATTATCATCAGCAGTGAGCATGTCGTTACTCTTGAGGCAGTTAAAAGTATTGAAGATTTTATGACAGACATCCCTGAAAAGGATTTATCAACTGACGACCTCGACAATACAGGGAACTTGCATTGACAGCGAACGTGTTGCACCATCGGAAGGAATTGAGGCAGCCATTAGATTTGCACGTCGACTTTTGAGCTGGACGAGATGGATTTCCAGTATTGCTATATAGAGCAGTGTGGAAACTTACCACTATGCGTCTGAGCTGTCCCCAAAAGAACAATTAAAAAATAAGCCAAAAATCGGTGTCAGGAGAGGATGTCTGTACGGTGAATGCAGTATCTCTCGCTGCACAGCAGAGAAGGGTATACCCGTCCGTCTGCGTCAGTAGCGTTCAGCTAGATTAAACGAGCAGAACACCAAGAGAAACGCAGCACTCTGTTACAGTAGTGAAAATCATGGATGCGTGTTGGAGTCCCGTTCAAGACAGAAAACAGTTATTGTTTACACCAGAAAGGATTGTGAAAGGAACGACTTGGCACGTGCAACTGTTTTAATATGACACAAACAATGAAATATCATCAGAAAAGTAGTTACTTGGAGAATATTTCGACAGGCCTCGCCGCCACAACAGCAACAGTGAGCCGATGAAGACAGGGTGACCCTGTCGAAATATTCTCCTAGTAAGTTTTTGATTCCGAGTCTAACTACTTTTCTAATGTCAAATCCAGAAACCAATATTCTTATTCATGAAATATCCGTGGTTTTGAAAGATCAGTGTTTTAAATCGCTCAGAGCTTTCATGTTGAATGGAAATGATTCTTCAATGATGCTTGTCAGTTATTTCACTGTGCTCCTGTTCAGAGACAAATTCGTCATAAACTTGCTAAATACACCCTTGCTCCACCACTGAATCCAAATCTGCTTTTAATCTGGATTAGAAAAAAATCAGTTGGGTTGGTTTTATTTCCCCCTCGAATTCGAAAACATCTTGCTCATTAATGGACCATGAATCAGCCGGCATTTGTCCTCGCATTGTAAACGATCCGGGAAATCGTTCCCCACCCACAGTCAGTGTACCTGTTTGAATTCAGCTATCAGTACGTGTGTGACAGGCGAGAGCCTTTTCTATCCCCAACTCCTCTCCCACCTTGCTTGAATCAAGCATTTGCAAATGTCATGGAGTGTAGACGACATGAATTTCTTGACACTGAAACAGGGTCCAATTTGCAAAGACTTACTGAGGTTTTATTTGGAAGTCTTGCTGTACAGTGACCCTATCTACAGAGTTCCCCTGGACTAGATCACTGGTTAATTCACATTTAGATGGTGACACTTCACACACCATTGTCCGATCTTCAAAGGAATGTAGAGATACAGTGGGGGTGAATATCAACAAAATTGGGTACGGAATCCGGTTGGTATTTAACAACTGGTTACAGACCTTAGTTCTGGACCGTGGAATGCAATGAGTAGACGCACACAAAAAGTGTGCGCGCATCAGTGTGTGAGAGGTGTCAAAAAGGGGAGAAAGGGAAGAGTAGGGGGAGGGCGGTGGAGGTAATACGGTACGGGGGGAGGGGAAGGGTACATGGGGACAGCCCCCTGTCGTCTGCCCAATCTGCATTCAAACGGGGTTAAGGAAACGCATATAAACGTATCAAGTGCTAATCGGAAAAAAAAACGGTTGTGGGTTCTTCCACGGCATCATATCTGTAAGAAAAAAAAAAAAAAGATAATTATTAGAAAAAAAAACATGACTGCGGAAATGAGAAAATGTTAAAAAAGAAAAGAAAGAATGCTGTCCTTGACCTTAGGCGTTTGGCTAGGCACGCAGTTCTAATATGGTTGACACGAGAGATCCTAGACCGTTTGGTCACCAACAGTTTGTCTTTTCTTGCCTCTCTTCCCCCAGAGCCATCGAGGACGCCATCGCCAAGCTGTCCAGGCGGCACAGCGACCACATCCGGGCCTACGACCCCAACGAAGGGGCCGACAACCGCCGGCGCCTGACGGGCCTGCACGAGACCTCCAGCATCAACGACTTCTCCGCCGGGGTGGCCAACCGCGGCGCCTCTATCCGCATCCCCCGCCAGGTGTCGGAGGACGGGTACGGCTACCTGGAGGACCGGCGCCCTGCCTCCAACTGCGACCCCTACTCCGTGACGGAGATCCTGGTCCTGACCACCGTGCTGAACGAAGAGAGCGAGCAGACCCAGCAAGCGGCACAGTGATAGGAACTATATGGATGGCCGGTGTTACTTCTTTGTTCGTGAGGGAGGATGAGGTTTTAGGGTGGGTCTTTTTCTTCTTCTTCTTCTTCTTAGGCCCATTTAATGCCCCTGTATTCTTGCTCTCTCTCTGGAGCTTTTTTTTTGGGGGGGGGGGGGGGGGGGGTGGTGGGGGTGGGGGGGGATAGTATTTCTAATTTTCATTTTTTTCAATTTAAAGTAAGCTTATAGCTTCTTTTAAGTCAACCAGATGACTCTGGTTCTCAGGGTACTATTCGTGTCCTGAGTCATTAGAAGAAGTGCCTTTATTTTCCATTCTTTTGCTCAATGTTTTATAATGACTAATTTCCTGACCCCTAATGTCTCTTAAACGGTGAGATGCATCAGCTTTTAAATTCAAGGTGACCTTGAAGGGGCTGGCTCTCCCAGAACGGTGCCTTTTTATGTGTCTTCCAGTGAAGCGGTTTCATATTGCAGTCTGTACCGCTAAACAAACGTGATCACATATTCCATGGGGCTTTTAATGACTTTTTTTTTCCCTTTTTTAGAAAATGTTGTAGATAGTTTTTATATATAAGGGAAGCTATGTTCTTGCTGACTTTTGTGTAAAAAGTAAAATTATATATACATCTTTCTGCGATGGTCTTTGCAATATCACTGTAACTGCATATGCAATGAACTTCCCCTTCAATTTCTAAATCACTATGTCATTGATATTTTTTTGTATCCCCCCCCCCCCCCCCCCCACCCCCCTTCCCACCAAGAGCCATCAGATAGCTGTACAAAAGTTCTCTTTGATCCCAACGATTCCTGGGAGCAGGGCTGAAGAATTGCGGGGGTAAAGCATGAAAGAAAACCCGTTTCTGTTATTGAAATGTCCCTTTCTATCAGCACGTCTCGCTTTGCTTAAAAGTGCAGCTGGCTTGTACTGTGGAAACGGCTGTGATCGAGACGGGCTGACGTGTGATTGTACAGACACGGCAACAGCTCTGAGGGAACGAATTGTTTGCCAGTGTGTTCTTTACGTCTGCAGCAGCTGGATGGGGGGGGGGGGGGGGGGGGGGGGGGGTTCATTTGATGCCTTGCAATGCCCATTCAAAATGGACCTGTCTGTTTGCGAGTCTGTCTTCTTATATACCACCATAACTTCAAAGCAGTAGGGTGGATCATCGTCCAATGTTAGACCGTTATTTGACATGACTGGTTTTCACGAAAGATAAGAATTTCAAGGTCTCGTGGTTCCTAACCGGGCGGAGTGTCGATGGAAAAATTGTTTGAAAACGTCACCATGTTACTACGACAGGGGAGGCAATCTCTACTTGCAGTGAAAATGGTTCAAGTAACCCCGAGATTTTTTTCTTTGTGTTTTAAAAATCCACACTGAACTGATGGATATGGTACTAAGGAGGTATTTTACGCTTAGATGACTAAAGAAAGAAGTAAAATTTGTGTGTGAACCTTTAGGCTATGTGTCTGGCTATGTCAATAGCTGGATGACTTTGTCTGTGGTCAAGTCTTGCCGCATCAATTACCCTATCTTTATTAACTGCCTGTGATGTAATAAATTGTAATGGTGAGCACTGGCTACCTTGAAAGGCAGCAGTATCTTTCCGCCATTCCTTAACAACGGGATAACTGGCATGAAAATTCATACCTTTATTTCACCCACATACTTGTTTCATTAACATCACATCTACCATCACCATCCTACACCCAAATTGTAATTAGGGGTTGATGAGTGATGAGGCTGGGGGGGGGGGGGGGGAGGGGGAGGGGTTCAGGTACATTCCAATTCTGGTTGGGGCAGGTGTGTATCTTCCGTGTTTAAGGTCAGTTATCGTTGTGTTATATTTGTCAGTGTTTGATGACGCGGCTCTCAAGATTTGGCTGTCGACGGTTTCATCATCGTAATGCAGCACTGGTTACTCATCCAGCCAAATGCCCACCCCCATCCCTCAGCAACAGGCAATTTCAAACCAGGAGAATCCTTTGATTCACTACCCGGTCCCCTTACCAGCACCAAGTATCATCAAAGTCACTTCTACTAGGCAGTAGAAGAGGCATCCCCCCCCCCTCTTCTGTGGACATAGTATTTCAAACCGTGTGGACTTATGACTTCTATGCAAATTCATTGATTTCCAGGGCTCCCATTTCTCCAGAATTTCAGCAAAAACTAAAAAAAAAAAAAAAAAAAAAAATTCTTTGCCCATACCAATTTTCCTTAATAATGCGTCTCTAGTTTGAGTAGCAATCGAACTCTTTAAGAAATTTTACTCTCGTATTCAGCATGCTACAGTGTCATGAGATCTCGTATTTATCTTGAGAGAAGCCCCTTGCCATCTTGTGTGACTGGATGAAGGCAGTCTGATGTCTTGCTCTGACATGGTGCATTGGCAAGACACTGCCAGAAAAAGAAAGTAAAAGATCACCAGAAGCTGTACCAACAAATGGTCCTGACCGGCTGGACCTTAAAGTGGATGATGCCACCACTTGATGTCCTGATCACATCGATGAAAAAGCGTTTCCACCATCTTTTCCTGCCCGAGATGGGGCACGTCTTCCAGCTCCCCGTCCTACCCCTCTACTTTGGGGGAATTTGGCTCTTCCCTCAATGGGAGAACTGGATTTCAGAGAAAGATGAACATGAGAAACTGCAAAAAAACCAACCAACAAACAAAAACAAACAAACAAACCAAAAAACCACATTATTTCAGGGAAATGACCCACGATGCCATGGAATTTCAGCAGCAAATGTACATTTATTTTTGTATACATATATATACACACATTTCAAAAACGCCTCTGCTGATCATGTGCCTTGAAATTTTAGCGGCTAAATACAGGCATGCAACATACTTTAATCATCTCTACTGATCCCAATTTGTTCATTGGTTTGTGTGTTTGGATGCTGTCGAGGGTTTTATCATAAATGAGCCGAATAAAACAATTGACTATCATTTTTGCCAGTTTGTTGCATTTTGTTATTCCTGTGACTGTCCAGGATGTGAGGAAGCAGTTCACTTGTGTGTGTTACATGAACTCGAGTGTCGGCGTGCGCTCGTGCACCCTTGGGTTCATGCTTTTCCACCAGTAAGCCTACCCAGTGCCAATAATGAGGATTATAGATTCACTATCAATATCTGATCTCTGTTATTCATATATCGACACAACTGCAATTCAATACCAGTTCGACTGTCAACATGTAACTGTTCAACTGTAAACACCAATCTAACGTCTGACTTGATTGATGCCAATTTCACAGTGATTCAACAATCAACATTTGATGACCAATAGGCACATAGTTTAACAGTGAATCAACTGTCCACATCAAATGACTTGAGTGTTGACACATTGGAAATTTAACACCGTTTTATGTCAAAATCTGATCACTCCATCACTGACATAAAGGAAACATAAGGCTGACTCCACTGTTGACATCTGATCATTCACTTAGCTGTTGACAATGAGATAATTCAACACTGGTTAACTGTCAACACATCGTTCAACACTGGTTCAACTGTCAACACCTCAACGTTAAACACTGGTTCAACTGTCGACATCTGATCTCTCAAAGGTGGATAAATTAGCATTTCAACTCCATTCAACTGTCTACATCTGATCACTTAACTGTGGATATATCAACAATTTTTACAACGGTTCAATGGTCGATGTCCGATCACTTTCAACTGTTCACATACCAGCAATTCAATACTAATTCAACTATGGACACCTGCTCTCTCAATCTTTTAAAAAATATATTACCACTATATCCAAATCTGTTGATAATATTTCACTATTTTCAGTAATCTAGTACATAACTTGGATCACCAATATCGATCACTCCTTACAGCAGACATCATTCTTCACGCATTGCAGAAGAACAAGAGATCAACCTACTACACACTACTGTCACCTGCACCAAAGAACCCCCACCCCCTCCACACAAAACCGGATGAGTCAGTGAATTAAACTTCTTCTCTTCTGCGTAGGCAGGCTGATACTCCTGCAGACACTCCCCATATAGAGAGGCAAGTATTAATCCCATCTACCCAACAAAGGGAGTGGAGTTTTGTGTGTATGACCTTTTTTTATCCCGCCATTAAGGCAGCCATACTCCCATCTTTTGGGAAGGTGCATTCTATGTGTTACGTGTCATCCATACCAACGGCCAAACTGGCCTTCTCTTCCAAAAGTTGGTGATGGGATTTTATGTGTGTGCAAGATGTTATGCGTGCGTTCACACATGGAACCTTGGTTTAGAGTCTCATTTGAAGGACTGTATGGGGAATGGAGTCAGAACCAATGTTAACTCTGAGGAAAAACTACCCCTGTAAAGTAACGGCCCAGCGGAGATTTGAAACCCGCAACCCTTGGATTACGAGTCTGGCACTCTACTAGCCGAGCTATTCTGCCCCCCCCCCCCCCCCCCCCCACCAGTGAATTAAAGAACACTGTCTGCAACAGCAGCAGCAGGAATGCCCTGACAGTGAAACAAGTGGGTCAGTCCTGTGGATCCAGTGGCTTCCATCATGCACCAATGCAGTCTTCAGAGTAACACTGACATTTGTACACATCATTCCCACTTGGAGCAGTTACTTCGGCCAGACACCTGACTTCTGTTCATTCCATGCCTGCTTTTCTTTTGTCATTCCCTTCTTCCAACCTCCTACATGTCTGCCGTATCGTCATGTCATTGTACCTTTCATAATATGACATATGGTGAACTTACCTTTTTCTTGCTCTGCAAAATTCTGTTCTCCGAAGTCCAGCCGTTATCAAGTTTGCAATTTTATCACAGAGTACACAAAAGCTCACTTTCCAACTATGGTCCTAAAGTTAACATTCTGTCGTATCACTGCTATTCCATAGATTTCATCCCTCTTGTATTTCATAGACATCCTTCTTCAAGGCAAATTAATTCCAGTCCTAGACACTTGTCACTAGGATATTGCTGAGCTAAAATCCCAACCCTGTCCCAAAAGATTTGTAACATAACAGAAATACACATGTACATCTGTGAACGCAGGCATCCATACATGCACTGATCCAGCATCTACTGTACATCAGATACAGAGTTAAAATGAATTCATGAAAATACAAATATAAAAGCTCAAACCGGTGCAACATATTTATTTTGGATATTTCCTTCATTGTCTACACATCTGTCAACCTCTTTCTGATGTCTGTCAGGCCTTGCTGGCTCAGCAGGGATCCAAAACAATCCCAAAACCGATGTTAATATCAGCAGCAACCGACCAGTCGTCTGGTTTTTGAAAGAAGTATGTTTGCTTTGAATAGCCGTACCAACAGGGCAACAAAACACAAAGATCCTTTCGTAGCATTTGTCCGCACTGGTAGTTTAAGCCAAAAAAAAAAAAGTTCTTTTACAAAACACATACATTGCAAGTCCAGGACACAGGATTTGTGATCAATGGGGAAACTAAGCATTCCAAGGAGTTCCTAATCTGTGCATCACATGATAAGAACACCTTTTTTCACACTTATCTCATCTCGACCACCAAGGAAAAGCAGTTTTTCACACACAAAATTGTACTTTTCCACTTCCAACACAAAGAAGCCAACTATATTTGTAAAAAAAAATTCAGCCGTAACTGGCTCCTACCCAGAGCTGAGTTAACTGCTGGCTCAACTGGAAAGACTGGAACTACACAAGAGTCTGGATGTGTATACAGCAGTGCTGCTCAATTTTTCTGACCAATTCTACGAGTGAGACACCAGGATACAGAAAGAAAGAAAGCAAGCCAAGAGTACAGTCATGCCGTCTCAGACCGGTGTGGATCTCAAAAGAACCCTCTTCGTGGACCAGCAGAGAAAAGTATCAAATTGTGTGCCCCCTGTGCTCTGCTTCATGGTCACTTCAATTCCACTGAACCCTCCACATACACACCAGCTGGAAGACAAAGCAATTGTTGTTGTCTGAGGGCTTGATACATGATGTCTGGACACCTCCCAACTGACCTGGCAGCAGTGCAGTGTCTCCTCTGACAACCTGACACTGACTGCTCTCTGTGGATTGCTGGTGCCAAGGCTGCGACGGAACAGGGTTGTGGACGGGGATCCCTGAAGAAGCGCCATGGGGGTAATGCCACTGAGGTCAGGTAGGGGGGGAGGGGGGGAGGGGAGGAGGGGAGGGTGGAAGCTACCCATGATCTCTTGGTTTTTGCCATACCTGTATTCTAGTGATTTTGAAAACAGTGTGACACAAACGTCTGACGCAAGTGATGGGCAAGGATGGGCAGTCCTCACAGCACATAATCTCTTAAAATTTACTTCCATCAATCCATGTCCATAGATCCACAGATGTGTCAAGAGACTTTAAAATGCTGCCAGGTCAGTTACTGTGTCAGTCCCTGAATCAGTCTGCAAGTTCTGTTTTCATCATGACCAATGCTGTCCTTTCCATTCTTCATCTATGATGTTCTGGTAAACTAAATCTGAACTTTACGTCTTACTGTCATAACAGAACCTGCTTAAAGAGAACGTAACGTACCCATCCTGATTCTTAAAAAACGGAAAATTTTCCAGATTTCATGGACAAAAGGTAAGCTTGATGAAAAATCAACAAGGTCGTCCATTCTGATGATGAAAGAGGGTGTGGGGGAGGGGGGAGAGGAGAGGAGGGAAGTGGCAGATTTAGATGTCAAGCACGGCGATGATGAGCCAAAGCCAGGAATTCTCATCTGATGACAGCTAAGCTAGTTCTACATTAGCCACCAAAAAAGATGGAGATGGTGAGAAATGTTACTAATAAAAAAAAAAAAAAACCAAAAAACTTTTGCTGCATTCCACTGAATCAGCATGCTATGGTTCCAATACTTTGCCATGGGCAAGTTTGAGACGTTGTGGCAAAGAGAACGCAGAAACACCATCAGAATCCTGATCCTTCCACTAAAATCAAGCAGCTACTTCCAGCTCTAAACCCAAGTTCTTCACAATCACAGAACAGCAAGCTTCAAGACAGCGACCAGTGTAAATCTGCTGTGAGTGATTTCTTTTGTGCTGCACACATTCATGTTACTGGCTTCTACCCCCCCCCCCCCCCTTGTCCTCTGTTCCTGGCAATTGGACAGCAAGTTCACTTTGTTGTTTGTGGAGAAAAGTCTGCAGGCAGCAGCAACCCTGCTAAACTGGTCCTAGCCTCCCCCTCCCCCTTTTTAAAATTTTATTTTATTGTTATTTTTTTTTGGTTGTTATTTTTCCGCCCCATTGGACTGAGTGAAGTTGGCATCACTGGCATTGCAATGTAGGGTGGAGTCTGTGAATGAGGATTCTGCAAAAGATAAGATAATGTTGCTTATAGCCCAGCCGACCGCAAAGGGCCATATCAGGGCTGTCACCACGTTAAAATCAACTCACAGGTCATTCATCCACACAGTTCTTTAAAAGACATCGTCTAAAATCTCATCCAAAACTTTGTTAAAAATCTTTCCACTGTAAAATCTCAGATCCGATGAAAAATGTTAACCTCTTTCAAGATTCTGCAAAAAGAGGAAATCTTGATCATGTAGGGGTGGAAAACATGCTAGGCATGTCCTGATGAGATTCACTGGGTGTGGTCCACACTGTGTGTACTGTCCTCACCAGCCTTTTCAGGCGATGAAGGTGTTCCCTCAATGTTATTCTGCCACGGCTCTGCAGAGCCCTCTTTCTCCCTCATTCAGGTGAGGGAAGGGAGGGAACAGAGGTGAAGACTCTCGTCTGTTTCAGCTAGTTGCCTCCCTTGGCGAATGTGCCTTCTATTGCCCCCTGATGCCACAGAGGGACAGAACAGCCTGCCTTCTATTGCCCCTAGTGCCACAGTTGAACAGAAGAGCTTGCCTTCTATTGCTTCTTGATGCCACTGTGGGAAAGAAGAGTTTGCCTTGTAATGCCTTTGTTTGATATCACAGTGGGAGACAGAAGAGTTTGTCTTCTATTGCCCTTGATGCCACAGTGGGAGACAGAAGAGTAGTCTTCTATTGCCTTTGATGCCACAGTGGGAGACAGAAGAGTTTGTCTTCTATTGCCTGTGATGCCACAGTGGGAAAGAAGAGTTTGCCTTCTATTGCCCTTGATACCACAGTGGGAAAGAGAAGAGTTTGCCTTCTAATACCCCAGATGCCACAGTGGGAGAGAGAAGAGTTTGCCTTATAATACCCCAGATGCCACAGTGGGAGAGAATCCACTTAAGACACACGATGGAGGTGGCGACACCAAGGGTCTGAGACTCTTGTTTAAAACACTCTGCCGGGCCAGTCTGCTCTCAATCTTGTGTCTGGAGGCTCCAATGAAGAAACTGAAGTTCTAAAGGTAGACTGTCTGGTCGGGGGGGGGGGGGGGGGGGGGGGGGGGGGGGGGGGGGGGGGAGGGGGGGAGAGAGGGGGGGGGCTGTCTGTCTAGTTCAGAACCTAACTGGCAATGATCAAGAAGGGATGGTGCTGTTCTTGTCCAACTTTATTCTCTTGGCAAATTTATTCTCTTGTTGTTACCTTCACAAAGTGAAAGAATCATATCTGACAATCAATACAGAAAAAACAACTGAAAACGAACGTTAGCTCATTTTCTTTAACGTCCTGAAGTAACAACTGTAAAATTTCTGGTGGTTCCAGTAAGAAATGATACTCACAGCAACGGATCTTTTTTTGTTTTGTTTTGTTGGTCATGTTCATAGTGTCAGCATATTGCACATACCGTACTGAGCAAATTATAAGCTCATGCCCTGGAAAATGAAACATGAGCCCACAAAGAGTTGGAAGCTGTTCTCATGTTAACATACCTACACAGTCAAAAACATACAATTATAAGTAACATTAAACTGTAGTAGCGAAACCACTATTATCAAAATTCAGGAGTCTCTGCATCTTGAAGGAAGTCTGGCTTCAAACATACTGCAAAGTATTGCTTATGCAATACTCAAAACACTTGACATCTGTCTTTCAGTTCCAGCAATTGTTGGACACTGACTTGTTACCAAAACCTATGCTAAAAAAAAAAAAAAAAGGGCAAACTAAACAATCCTGCCAATTATCGACCCCTGTGACTCACTCATGTATGTCGCAAGATGCTGAAGTACTTCATGGACTGTCTGGAATGCAGCAGGATGTTTATCTGTTGTGGGTGAAGATGAACTCAACTTTCTGCCCTTCAGCAATGTGCAACATGATTTGTTAAGCAACAATGTAGAAAAAACGTCCAGCCCCTCCACTACAATCCAATGCCTAAAAATGGGACCTGTCTTCGAGAACAGAAAGCTCATTTGGCTATGCTGTACAAGACACTGTACAAGATACACAATACTGTTGCCAATGACAGCTGTCAAAGCTTAAACCTCTACCCCGCGCCAACGAAGAAGACACGAGTGAGCAGTTTTCAAAACCGTACTGCAGAACCAAGTACTGGCAGTTTCTCTCTCCTGCTAAGAATACGAGACTGGAGTGAGTTACCCCTTGAATTCAATGAAGCAAAGACCATCAACACTTTTGTATAATGAGCTTGGAAATGGATGAATTTTTTTTTTTCAGTACTTCAGACCTTGAACTGTCCTTCCCTAACCTAGTGACAAGAGTAATTGCCAAAATGATTCTAGTCTCTCTACAGGAATAATGTGTTTACCCTATACTTTGGAGTGTTCATTTATACTGAAGCACTTGCTCATTCATTCACATGAACTCTGTCTTACCAGATCAGTCCAGACACTCTCTTGGGTGTTTTGTCAGGATTCTTGCCAAGCCCTCTGCAGAACTAACTTCAAGTTCCTAGTCTGTCACTCTATCAACATCAAACTCGGGGTGTAGTAGTAGTGGGTATTGTCACTGCTGTGTCAACAGTCTATGACATCAAACTCCGGGTGTAGTAGTGGTATTGTCACTGCCATGTCAACAGTCTACGACATCAAACTCCGGGTGTAGTAGTGGTTTTTGTCACTGCCATGTCAACAGTCTACGACATCAAACTCCGGGTGTAGTAGTGGTATTGTCACTGCCATGTCAACAGTCTACGACATCAAACTCCGGGTGTAGTAGTGGTTTTTGTCACTGCCATGTCAACAGTCTACGACATCAAACTCCGGGTGTAGTAGTGGTATTGTCACTGCCATGTCAACAGTCTACGACATCAAACTCCGGGTGTAGTAGTGGGTTTTGTCACTGCCATGTCAACAGTCTACAACATCAAACTCCGGGTGTAGTAGTGGTATTGTCACTGCCATGTCAACAGTCTACGACATCAAACCCTAGGTGTAGTAGTGGTACTGTCACTGCCATGTCAACAGTCTACGACATCAAACTCTAGGTGTAGTAGTGGTGGTACTGTCACTGCCATGTCAACAGTCTATAACATCGAACTCTGGGTGTAGTAGTGGTACTGTCACTGCCATGTCAACAGTCTATAACATCAAACTCTGGGTGTAGTAGTGGTATTGTCACTGCTGTGTCAACAGTCTACGACATCAAACTCTGGGTGTAGTAGTGGTACTGTCACTGCCATGTCAACAGTAGATGGCTGTCCTGTTCACTCGCGCTACAGCGAGACTGTCTGCTATGAATTTGAGGCCCTAGCACTGGTCTGTCATCAGCACCGTCTGCACAACATTGCTCCCGAACCACAAGAACATAGGCCATCTGTCTTCTCAGAGCATTGGTGTCGTAGTGCCAGAGTCTGCTTGTTCACCTGACCGTCAGTGAACATTTCTCAAGCGCAGAGGTGCAGTTCCACCGAGCTCACCTGTTGCACAACATCTTACATCATTGCAGGTCTTCTTTCTTTGAATGTCCACCTTCATCGAGTTGAATATTCTGACACTTTGTGTGTATGGCCGTTTTTTTTTTTTTTATCCGCCATTAAGGCAGCCATACTCCAACTTCGGGGAAGGTGCATGCCATGTGCAACGTATCGTCCATACCAACGGCCAAACTGGCCTTCTCTTCCGAAAGTCGGTGATGGGATTTTACGTGTGTGCAAGATGTGCGTGCCTTCACACACGGAACCTCGGTATATAGTCTCATTCGAAGAACTGCGTGGGGAATGGAGTCTGAAACAATGTTAACTCCGAGGGGAAAATCCCCCCCTGTACCGAAATTCGAACCCGCAACCCTGGATCACGAGTCCGGCGGTCTACCAACTGAGCTATTCGGCCCCCACTCCTCTACTTTCATTATCACCGTTCTGTCGCGTTGGCGGGCTTTAAAGACTAGGTTCTTCTCTGTTCGCTTCAGCTGCTGCCACTTTTATTACTATACAAGATAACAATGCATGTGTGACCACAATGAAAAATGCCACTCTCAATATTTCTATTATATGAATGACACTCTTACAGACGGTAGCCACGCCATGCTCATGCTGTCTTATCGCAGGAAGACATGACCGGAAGTGTGAATAGAATAACAAGTTTCTTTTCTTTCCAATAAGGTTTTCTTTCCTATAAATTTACAAAGAAAATGGATAGCTGTCCTCGAAGATTCAAATTCCCACAGCAATACTTCTAAACCAAAACGAAAAGGATAAAAGGATACAGAGGTAGTCACGACATTTACGAACTTCCGGGGTGTTTCCAGCCTCAAAAGTTAGTCTGCTAAATTTGGACAGGAGGAAGTGTGTGATTGTGGAATATCAGCTCAGGAATCGATCGTTTTCACAATGGCCAAAACACCGGAGCAAGCAAATTCAGAAAAGTGGATGTGGATCAGTATGACGAGGATAATTTGTGGAAGAAAACGAAGGAGACGCCGATTCCGCTGAGTCAGAGGGAGCGAACGACGCGGAAGTAAACAACTTGCTCGCACAATATCCTTTCTTTGACTGTTCGCAAGTTCGTTTAAGCCCCATGACCCGAAAGGCAACAACGTAACTTTTAGAGCCACAGGCTAATAATATGCTTATCTCGCCATCATGATTATATGCACCTTAAGAGCAGCAAAAGCAGCGTTGTGTCATGTACTGGCGATGCGTCAGCGTGCGTACGTGCATGCGTGTGTGTGTATAACTTGCTAATCAACTTCCTGCCTTTGTAAATTTTGCTGCGCCAGTGTCCATAATTATGTCTGTTTTTGTGTCATCCAGCTCTTACCCATGCATGATGGCGAGATATGATGTGTGTCCCAGATTTTTTATGCACATCTTCATGTATGAGACCTTGTTACTTTTTAAAAACTCCTCAAGCTGTATGAAATGGACCCCTTACTGTGGGGGTGGGGGCAGAGTATGTCACGTTACTCTCAATCTCAGCGTTTGAATGCGTGTGCGTGTGCGTGTGAAATCGTGTGTGCATGCATAGGCGTTATTCAGGCAAAAGTTATGTACTGTATGTTGTTGTTGTTTAGTTACTTTGTTGGTAAGAATTATATAAAAGCTATGGAACCTATATGGCAATACCTGTAGTTGGAGAAAAGATCAAGTAAGGTCCAACAAATTTTGGGTGCAACTGATCTGTAAAATTAGTGCAAATTTTCTACCAAATTTGAACCATGTTAAGGAGTCACCTCACTTTGGGTTGATCATTAATTATCTATGAAGCAATATAAGATTCTGGTGGATTAAAAGGTGCTGGTGATGTGAAATCTATGCAGAAATACACTTTTTCTTTTCAGAAAAAAAGGCTGATTTGCATTGACTTCGAAGTCACAAGGGATGGCAGCTATTCACAGGCTTGGGCTGTTTTTTTTTTTGTTTTTTTTTTTTTGTGGTAAGCTTTGTTTTGGCTGGCCCAGCATGACCAATCTGGTTGCTGTATATTCTGCCATCTGCATGGAGCGTGAACCATCACAACCCCTGAATCCTGACTATAACCTGTCTCTCAGATCCTTATAAAAATGTTGACGTTTCATTTCCCCCATTCCTTTATGCCAAAAAGTTCATGGGAAACTCCCTTAGTTCCTACAAGTTCTGCAATTACTTCCCCTGGCAGAATTTGTTTTTCAGAGGTCAGTGCTTTCTTGGGTGTTCTTCAGTAAAGAGACAAGTTTACTTACCTACCAAAGTCATTTCCTTTATTCATAGTATTTATGCATTTACACAAACACATCAAATTTTTTAAAAGCACACAAATGAATTAAACCAAACCCATCAACCCAATTTTCCGCATTTTACAAAACTCCATATTGAAAAGCACTTTTTCCCTTATTCCAAGGTCAAAAACCTTATATATTACAGAAAACGCAGAAAAATAAATAAAAGTTGCTGTGAATACAATGTAATACTCAGTATCAGGCAGAATTTCTTGAAACAAATGGCAGTTCAAGACAGTTTATGAATATCAATAACACTTACCCATCCAACGGAACCTCCTCTTCCATTCCAGCAGAATGCATCACTTGAGACAGTTTGTATATCAAATCACACACCCTATGGTGAAAAACTGACAATGATGCAGAATTAAAACTGTTTATAAAACCCATTGTTTATACACTCTTCCACTTACCAACATCATGAGTCCATCAAAGTCACAAACCAGTTTGTTCTAGGCACTTTCCACTCCTACCAACATCTTTAGTCCATTGAAGTCAGGAGTACATCATTACTTAATGTGATCACCAAAGTTTCTAAATCAGTTTTAACCGTATTGAAACTTGTGCACAGCCATACAGACCTGAAATCGTAGGTCTCCCATACAGCAATACGGGAATAATACCGTATAGGTTGACACCTATGCAAATGTATTTGTTACCGTTTCAATTCTATGATTTGCAGATGAATTAGATCTTGTGCTAATGGTCAGCAAACAAAAACAGGTATACTTCTAGTCACATGTTCTGTATGCCAGCAAACAAAACAAACCTCTTACAACATTACAGACGGCACGCTATCGAGATGTCATGAACAGCTTCGACGCGAACATCTTCAAAGTCTGTCATTCGCAGCCGAGTGCGACTATACCATCCATGTGACTGTATAACAAATTCTGCTATGTCTAGTGCTATGAGGCTTGAGTTGCCATGCATATCACTTTTTAGCATGTTATGCACTTAGATTGATCATGGGTATGCATTACGATGCAGTGAACCAAAACATACCCCACAATGCACCACAGCATGCAGGGGGGGGGGGGGGGGGGGGGGGGGGGGGGGGATATCCGTGGGGTTCACTCCTTGACTGACATCACAGGGAAGAACCTGGACGCTCTGAAGCTGGTGCTGGGCTGTGCTCCTGTGTCTTCCAAGAACCAGGCCAACAAGGTCAGTGCATGGTTTTTGTTTCCTTTATTCTTCCCATTTTCTTTCTTTCCTGCGTGTGTGTGTGTGTGTGTGTGTGTGTGTGCCTGAGTGAGAGTGTGTGTGTGTGTGTGTGCCTGAGTGAGAGTGTGTCTTGTCAGTACAACACTATATTAATCTGACAGTAAATGGTTTGCCAGTCAGTCAGTGAGAGTGTGTGTATGTGTGTTTGCGTGCGTGCGTGTGTGTGTTTGTGTGGGACAGTTTGGCTTTTGCCTGTAAACATTTGTAACCCTCTTTCTACTTCAGTGTACATGCAAATGCAGGTTCATAAAGAAAACACATTCCATGCATATAATTGCCAACATTCACGTCACACTGTATGGGAGTTATTCTACAAGATTTTATCATCCATTTTACAAGAAAAAATATGCCCCTCATCCCCAAACCACACTTTTTAATTAAAGCAGAATTTTTGAAATTCTGGATTTTTCCCCCCCAACTAAATTAGGGATTTGGGGAATGATTTCTACATTGGGGAAGTTCCAGAAGAAATTCCAGAGGGTTGGCAAAGATTATGTGTATGTGTGAACTGCTTTAAGAAAAAAAAGAAACGAAGCAAAAAAAAAACCCTGACTTCGGGAGGGGGGAAGGGGGGCTAAATAAGTATGAAGCGCAGCAGCCAACGTGAGAGGTGATCAACTTCACTAAGTACGGACGAACTGCGGAAGGAGAGGTAGTAGAACTGGTGAGACAAAGTGAAACATACAACTGACCACCTAGCAGGACTGATGGAAGAAACACCAAAGATGGGAACAGACATGGGGATGGGTAGGGAGTTACCCATACACCTTATTTCTAACCACAAACACAGTTATACTGTACATCCATTTGATTCAGTTGAGAGTGGAAAGTATTGGACAGTGTGTGCATTCATCAGCTTGCTGTTTGTGTCATCTTTTTTTTCTCCCCATGGAAAATATTTTCAACACATGGGCAAAAATTAAATCTGAACCGTTATAAAAAAAAAAGGCATTCTTGTGTGTGTGTGTGTGTGTGTGTGTGTGTGTGTGTGTGTGTGCACGCGCGTGCGTGCATGCATGTGTATGCCAGTGTGCTTTGTTGAGTTTCCAATGTGTACCAGTGTGCTTTGTTGAGTTTCCAATGTGTGCCAGTGCACACACAAGTTCAGCCTAATAAGTTACATTGGTAAAATGTTATAATACAGTAGCATGTACTAACAATCAACATGTTACTTTGGCTAATTTGTTGGCAGACTGTGAACTAGTTTTCACAAATGTCACAATACACTGATACATCCTTTTGAGATTACTGGTGCTGATTACTTTTTGTTTTCATCATTTTTCAGGATCGTGCTACGAACACGGTGGTCAGAGTGCTGTCATCGTTCAAGACGGCAGAAATGGACAAAGCGGTGAAGTCGCTGGATGCTAAAAACATCGACATGCTGATGAAGTACATCTACAGAGGATTTGAATTTCCATCTGATGGAAGCAGCGCAGTTCTGCTCACGTGGCATGAAAAAAGTGGGTTGATTTTTTCTTCTTTTTGTCTTTTCACAGGTTCCTTACCATTATTCTAGAATCAGATACTGCTGTGGAATTTTGAGCACAACCCTTAAAATGAAAATTTAATCCATCCTTAACCAAGATCAGGTGCATGAATTTCAGTGCATAAAGGACTTCAGTTTGTAGTTGTTCGTCTCATACATTAATTATGCAGATGTGATTTTATCCAAGAGGAAAAAAAATGATCTGATGGACCCAGGATTTATGTGCACCATGGATAATCCATGCTTTGAGCTATAGAGGTGTACGTGTTGACATTGGTGGGAGCAAACTTTTTAAAGTATACTTGAAACACTAAAGAATGTGTTGGGGACGGTGATATGACCACTTGCACAGATGAATCTGTTGTAAGAGAGGATGTTGGAAGCCAGACAACAACCGGTGTTAGTGGGGCCCATGTTTGAGGTCATCATCAAAAACCTTTCTGAACAGGTCGCCCAGTCCACAGAGTGAAAGATGGAGCTTGTACATTGAAAAATGATCATATCTTTGAAAATCTACCATCAAAAGATTCTACAGAAGAAACTTTTCTTTCGTGAATTGAAGAATGCTTACATCTGTGAAAAAAATCTCAAATCAAAAGGTTTACAGAAAAAAAAGAAAAATAAGGTTGTGAATAAAAAAAAAAAAGTTCATACCTCAAACACACACACACACAAGGCGTCATTCAGTACTCCTTTGCAGCAAAAACTTACCTATTTTTCCATAACATAGTAGTGATTGAATGTGATGCTGATAGAAGGGTTTGCTTCTGAACATGTTAAGTCAGTGGATTTTAAAATGATTTTTTTTTATATACTGAATTCAATATTTCTTCTGAATGACCCTCACGAATGCGTAGACCGTAATCACAGGTTATGTGATTAAGTTGGTGCTCACAGGTGGGTGCCAGAACCGATTTAGCCATGTAAAGGGCACTTTGGAATATAAGATGCCTTAGTCAGTTCTCCAGAACATATTTTCTATCCAACAGTGAAAAGATTTTGTTTTTAATTTCCTCTCCGAGATAAATCATAGAAAATGGCGCCTGATATATAAAGAACAAAGTGAAACAAAACCATGGACATCACACTCTATGGTGTACTGTGATCATTGCACTGGTAGTGCCCACAAACCTCATGAAGATTGTCATGTCCAGTAACAAAGAAAGCAAAGTATGAGATCTGTTCAGTTTACTCCCTCATCCACACTGCAGCTGTTACAGTCACCAGCATTTTGGGCAGTATTCCCTAGCAGTCATAACAGTAGCAATACCCATCGTCATGGCAATGATCCCCGTCGTCAAACCTGAAAATAATTTTCACGTTGGTTTCTGTTACAGACGTTTGCGGTGGGAGGTCTAGGCTGCATTGTTCGTGTGTTGACTGACCGAAAGCGCGTGTGACTTCAGACCAGAGTGCAGCCCTCGTCTTTGTGTCTTCTGAGCCCATGAACCCAAAGAACCCTACCGGACATTATGCAATGCTTTGTTACAGCAGATATGTACATTGCACGAGTTTCATTACGTATTGATGAAACCGTTTACCGACTTTGTTGAAACCAAACCTACCCATTGAGTCTATTCTTGTTGCAATTCAACCTATTAACCAGCTTTTGTTATGTATCAGGCTGCATTCCATGTTGATAGTCACATGTGATGGAAGTAGTCAGTGTTATGTTTCTTTGGTTGGGGGTGTTATTGTCCGATGCAAGAATGTTGTCACTGCCTTTTTAATGTGGAAGTTTTAACCAGTGGGAGGCTGTACTTTTAACGGATTCGTTTCCACTTTTTGTTTTTATGGAAACTTGAGCACTGATCACTCCCATCCCTGTTGCATTTGTTTTGATATCAATGTTATACATCAGGGACCATATGAAAATGAATGTCTGTCCGTTTCATTTTGTTTCTTCTATTTACTTTAAGGTCATTTAGTTTTTCACAATGTGCAGTGTGTTTCCTTGAAAAATATCGTGGACGTGCTTTCCTTTTGTAGCAGACGATCCAAAATATAAACAAAGAGACTTGAAACAGAGTGCAGAATAATACATATTTGATACATAAAACAACAAAAAAAAAAGCAACATTTTGACAAATATATCATGTTCAAATGTCCCAAACAGCAGACAGAAAAGTGTCAAAGACAACACTTTCCAGATCACTTCCAGCATGTGAACGACAGTGTACCTTCAAAGCAGCGTTGTGCTGCTGGCTGGTTTCTGTGTTCATGTATATTTTGGCTTCTTGTTGGTAATGTCGCAGCTCGCTTCAGCTTTACAGTTAAATGATAACATTGATATGTTGTTTGTACCAGTTATACACTGTCTGGCAGGCTGTGATAGCCTGTCACAGACAAATACTGCTTCATGGATATCTGTGCAAGAGTCACAGAGCATACTGTACAAAGACTTGGGCATTCTGAAAGTGCTGATGATGCCGAAGCTTTGAATGGTTTTCGCAAAGAAGTCAAAGCAATAACATTGCTGAGGTTGACCACAGACCCAAGTGGGTTGACGATCTGGGAAACCCAGGTAGCCAGACCCTCCTGATAAGAAGTGTGGTCATATACCAAGCGCAGACCCTCCTGATAAGAAGTGTGGTCATATACCAAGCGGAATGTCTGTGAAACTCAGGATGTGTGAAAGTAGGAGGAGCAAAACCAGGATGTGCCAAAGCTGTCCAGGGCTGTCTCATGTGCTGGATTCTCTTGACATGCTCCTTTGAGCTGTGTGAAACGTTGTCTGTGTACTGTGGATGGAGTCTCCACCACGCAGGAAAATGTGCAGGTCATGATGTGCGCATCTGGAGACCTGTCTCCCTGACATGTACAGCTCGTACTGTATGCAGTTCAAAGAGCAGAACATGGATGTAAGGTAGTAAGCTCTGACAGAAGTAAACTGATTGACTTATCTCTCACCAAAAACTGATTTTGTTGTGATGAAAATCAAGTTCAGATTTAGGGATTCCACAGTCTGCTTTCTTACGCACTTTATGGCATAGAGAGGTCAGAAATGTTTCCATGTGTGCCAGTTTGTGGACTCTTCTATGATGTGTTGGAACGAGTCGTGATGAACAGTGAAAACATGAGACTGATGATGAAGATGTTTGAGGCTTAAGGATGGCGAAAACATATTGCTGCTTTAAAACAAAAAGTATTTCTCTGAAGACATACATGAGAAATGACAACATTTGTTTACTGCAAATTGTGAAAGGCCGAGTTTTCATATGTAGATGTGATGATTTTGGAAGACATGTTACATCAAAGTCCCATCAAAAGGTGGAAGAAGGGAGCTGTTTGTAGAACAGAAGTGTCAAAAAATAGATTTGACCATTTTTATTCTTTTTGATTTTTCTGCAAGTATGTCTGCATGTATGAAAATCTGGTTGGAAGCTTTAAAATATATAGGAATCTAGTATCTGGTCTACTCTCAAGCAAATCTAAGTGTAGACATCTTGAACTGTAAAACAATTTCATCTGACATGACTTTTAGGAAGCCTCTGGCGAATCGGTGAAAGTTATATCACAGCCCTGGCTCAGCTGCAAAGACTGCACTGCAGGATTCCAAACGGTTATTTCCCAAAGTATTTTACACACCATTCTGGTCAGGTAGGACAACCCTTAGAACTATGTTCAGATGATAATGTTAGGTATGCAATTCATCTTTACATTTTTGTGGATCCCCCCCCCCCCCCCCAATCCCTCCAGCCCCACCACCAAGTCTGTCGCAGAAAAAATGTGTTCTGTCTGAAAAATCTGAACTCTGAAAAGGAACCTGACAGAAATCTCTGTTGATTTTGACAGGAAATGTGGGAACGGATGCATTGTTGAGGTGATCCAATGAAGCGAATGTTCAGAGAGCAGAGAACAGGCAAAAGGGATTGTGGAGCAGGTCATTTTCTTTGACATGTCGGTGACTTTCAAACTTCAGCATTTATGACATTGGCAGTCTATGCCTGATGCCTCTTTCTACCCCCAAGCCGATTTCACGTGTCAGTCATTACTGGGGCAAGTGAGTAGTTTGGGGAAGAGGATGGGAGTGTGTGTGTGTGTGTGGGGGGGGGGATTAGAGAATCTGGAAGCAGTGAGTTTTAGGTCAGATTTTCTACCTAACTTACTGTCATTTCTTTCTGTGTTTCATGTGCGTGTATGTGCGTGCTAACCTGTGCGCGCATGTGTGTGTGTGTGTGTGTGTGTGTTTCGCACCCTCTCTCTTTCACCCAGATACACTGAGAGCTGTCTCCAGTTGGGTCCAAGTTGACTTGAAAGACCAGACTCTAAGGTTGACCAGTGAAAACCATTCACCGGTGGCTTTCTGAGCACCAGGGTGTCCTGTGGATGAGTGTCACCACCTCATCAGACTCTTCTTCAGTTATTCAAACTATTTTTTGGAGCAGGTTGCTCTGTTACAAGTTCTCCCACTTCAACCTGTATAAGCGCCATTCTATTGGTCCATTTCCTTGCCAGGGGCGAATCGAGAGAGTTTGACCATTTGACGCTACCTTCCATCTCCAAACAACAAGAAGCAGACATCTAACGTCAAGGATACAGTCACATTTTCATTGGGTCTGACATTGGGGCCATCTCTCTGCCTTCTCGTGGATTACCCCCATCCCCAAATACCAATCAGACCATTCGATTCGACTCACTGAGAAATTGATGATGGTTGCAAATTGATGACTGTTGGTCCTTTGCAGAATCTGGTTTCCCCCAGCCAATCACAACATCAATTCAGATCAGGGAGAAACAGGTTTGTCTGCTCCTTCGCAGAATCTGGTCCCAGACCACTGGTGCTAAGTGACCAGATTCCGAGAGAGAACAGAAATCAAAAAGTCGTTTGGTTATCTCCACACCAGCACCCAGACCTCCAGTCCCAAACGCTCTACCTCGACCTGGCCTTGACCTTACTGACTGACAGCGGGCAGCATTCCATGTTACTGCAGAACTCTGTCCTACAGCTGATCGACTGTGTCTGGAGTGAGGATGCAGCTGTTTGAAACTGCTGAAGTGTAGTAGTCCACGTTCCAGACCAGCATCCTTCGTCTGTGAAGATGGGCTTGGTGCTTGCTGCTTTGGTTCTGTTGGAACTCGACCATGTACGTTTGTTGCCTTGACCTCCCCCCCCCCCCCCCAGCCCTCCCCTCCCCCTCAGCTCAGCCTGCTGCTTCAGATGTTTTGCTTTTAGCATCTATTGCTGGGTTTTGTTGGTTCCTTCATATCCAGTCCATTGAGAGCCTTGTACCTTGTGGGATTGTGTGCTGAGGTCAACTTTCAGCACTGTACACTATCCGACAGATTCAGTCCACTGCTGTTCAGAAGCTACCTACGACCCGTCGTCTTCCAACTAGACATTTGCAGCTGGGACCACTGCATTTCATTTACTGCATTTTGATTCTTTTAACTACAAGTGTGTGTTGTGGAGCAAGCAATTCTCCTGAATTTTTCAGTCGTGTTGATGTTGATTTTTTTATATGGAGGATTCTGAAATGATTTATGTTTAAAATAAAGTGAACTCCTGAAGTGATTTATGTTTAAAACGAAATGAACATTTAAAAAAAAAAATTTGTTTTTATTCATGATTGACTGTTGACCAGGTCACACACCTTGTTAATACATGAACAGGAACAGGTAATTCATGCATGTGTCAAAGCAGCCCTTTTCATGTGGTTATCCTCTCTTTTGTTGTCTGTCTGTCTGTTGTTTATATTGATTTTATCAGTATTTTGTGATCTCCCTTTATCTGAAGAATGAAAATCTTCACATCATTATATGCGCTATATGTCTGCCTCTGTAACTGATAGTCTTGGAGTATGGTTTACAAGCATCCCTCCTCTCCCTCTCAGATTCAGATTCTGGTTCTGTATGGAAGGCATCAAAGACATGGGCACCTACTGAAAAATGATAAAGTACCAAGACACAAGTACTGTATGTCACAATCAGTGTATATGTACTAAATGTAGTCTTCACAAAGACCCTTTGTGACAGTGGAACGCACGCCCATTTCCAACTCCCTGCGAATGAAGTAATTCTGATTGTTCATGTTCAAAAGTGCATCAGATTCGGTCATGATTTTCAGATTAGAATTCAACATTTTGCTTCTCTCTCTCTCCCCCCTCTACTTTCATTTGTTTCAGCTGTGTAACTTGCCTTTAAATGCAGTGTAGCGTTCACAATCACTTTTCGCTGTAACTAACTGCATACGTACACAGCGCATACTGAACCTTTCTAGAGCACGGGATAATATTTGGAGCAATCTGCAAGAAGATGTCATGCACACACAAGAAGTAGATGAATGCAGAATGAAAAATGAAAACAAGCATCACAAACAATGAGGAAAATCAGAACTATGATAGACACTGCTACTTTTTTTGTGGCTGGTATATATATATATACCAATGCATGCACACACACGTTTGTATTTTGGTAGTCGAATTAACTCTGAGCTGACTCTAGTTTTAAACAATACTTCAGAGGTTCATACTTACGTGTACTACAACAATTGCTTTAAAATTTCTTGCACCAAACAGACACAGCATGACACTTTGTGTGCCATCATGTAAACCTAAGTGCCACACCAGTGTGTTGGGCTATGCATAGGTCAGACATCTGCGACGTCATAGCCATGAGACCCTCTTCTAAAATTTTCTCATCCTAGTCACTAATTCACTTACCCATCAGCTTTTAACCATGCGCAGTGTGTCTCGAAACTAAAGCGGATGTAGTGCAGCGTGTATGGACTGGTCCGCACTCAGTGACACCTCCTTGATGAAAATGAAACTGAGCCACGCTAGCAAGAACATGTATGCACAGCCACACCCTTTCCTCAAAACACACACAAGTCCTCTTCAGCAGACTTGGGTAGTATTCCGACAGATATCTCCTCAGAGAGCAAAAGTCCCACCTGTGGCAGATTTCAGCAGACACCTACATAAATCTCATGTCCCCCACGCCACAACTGTGTGTATCTGAAACCAGCTACCAAAATACAAGCACATACACATGTAGGTAAATTATATCAGTATGCATATCAGTGTGTTCAACCCAAACAGGATCTACTGTGGATAAGGAAAAGCCACACACACATGATATTATCAGTTGATGAAGTAGACTGACAATGTGAACCTTCTTTTCATTTAGATGACCAGATGATGATGTAGAATTTTCTTTTTGTCGTGTTTCACTTGGTTCAACAGCTGATGTTTGTTTGATCTGGGATGTGGTGTTGTTTTATCCAGCCTGATGATATGGAGAAACTTTTGTTTGGAAATTGTGACTGTTGAGTCGAAAAGTTGTTCTGGGAGGTTGGCATATATCATTGGAATGAACATTACAGTTGTTAAGATTAAAAATGTGCAAAACCCTGTACAAGAGGGTTTGGCATTACTTGTGTTTGTTAAGTCACATGTACCATATACTTTATGTTCTTTTTCTTTTCGCTTGTACTTCCGATAAAAACTCAGGGACCAGTTTCTCTAATTTTCAGCTATTTCAAAAAAAAAAAAAAAAAAAAAAAACCCAGTCAGGGGGAGGAAGAGAGACACAGGAACGGACAACAACGACACATGAGACCCTACACTACGCCTGTGAATCACCTTTCTCCCCTGTGCTTATCAGACAATGTACAGACTTGAGGGGAAAAAAAAAAATCCAGAAAATCACATAATTTTTTTTACCCTATCTGCATATCAGACATGATTCAGACTTGACAGAGGAAACAAATCAGGAAAAGTCACCATTTTTTCCCACCCCCATCTGCTTATCAGACATGATTCAGACTTGACAGAGGAAACAAATCAGGAAAAGTCACCATTTTTTCCCACCCCCATCTGCTTATCAGACATGATTCAGACTTGACAGAGGAAACAAATCAGGAAAAGTCACCATTTTTTCCCATCCCCATCTGCTTATCAGACATGATTCAGACTTGACAGAGGAAACAAATCAGGAAAAGTCACCATTTTTTCCCATCCCCATCTGCTTATCAGACATGGGTCAGACTTGACAGAGGAAACAAAATCAGGAAAAGTCACCATTTTTTCCCATCCCCATCTGCTTATCAGACATGATTCAGACTTGACAGAGGAAACAAATCAGGAAAAGTCACCATTTTTTCCCACCCCCATCTGCTTATCAGACATGATTCAGACTGACAGAGGAAACAAATCAGGAAAAGTCACCATTTTTTCCCATCCCCATCTGCTTATCAGACATGGGTCAGACTTGACAGAGGAAACAAATCAGGAAAAGTCACCATTTTTTCCCATCCCCATCTGCTTATCAGACATGGGTCAGACTTGACAGAGGAAACAAATCAGGAAAAGTCACCATTTTTTCCCATCCCCATCTGCTTATCAGACATGATTCAGACTTGACAGAGGAAACAAATCAGGAAAAGTCACCATTTTTTCCCACCCCCATCTGCTTATCAGACATGATTCAGACTTGACAGAGGAAACAAATCAGGAAAAGTCACCATTTTTTCACACCCCCATCTGCTTATCAGACATGATTCAGACTTGACAGAGGAAACAAATCAGGAAAAGTCACCATTTTTTCCCACCCCATCTGCTTATCAGACATGGGTCAGACCTGAGGACAAAATTCAGGAAAGTTGCAGAATTCTCTCCAATTTCCAAATCCATTTCGCTAACAAGCCATAACCAGCAACACTGGCGATGCATGGTGCATGTTTAAGAGAGCTCCAGTGGTAACAACCTCTGTGAGCCATGATTCTGCATGAAAGAGCAAATTACAAGAGCGGAAACTGACATGCCTCCCAGAAGACAACAAGAACGGTCATGTGTTTTTGTGGTCCTTAATTTTTCCATGGAAGTATATACAACTATATCCTTATTTATCATTCTCAAAGTGTGTCTCTCTCTCTTTCTGTATATATCATATGTTTAATGTTAATTTATTAGAATCGTGTACTTACTTTTTATAGCATGAATATACTTCATTAATTCCCCTGTATGTTTTTTTTTCTTGTTACGCAGCTGTTCTTTTTATGTACAACATTGTCAAATATACATCTCTGAGTTAGCATGCCATACTATTTGAAACTGCAGCAGTATATTTTTAATGAATTATTCCCTTTTTTGTTGTTGAAAAACTGATGCAATGAAACAATATCTTTTCTCTTTCCATGCTGGTAACCTGTGTGACCCGCGTGTATGGTTTCCATCCTATCTGCCATCTTTCCCAATCAAGCACAACAAACTTAAAAGTTAAATTACTTTCCCGCCGAACAAAAGAGACAAACAAAATTACAAGACAAAGCACGATGCATTTCGACTTCTTTGGTCTTCTTCAGGTGAGACAAACAGCACCCAAGACAAGGAAAACAAAGAATGAGTAATCTCTTAATTCCTCAACGAGACAAAGGTGTTGGAACCAGAAATCCAGGAATCCCGTATACCTGTGGAATGCTCTCTGTCCACTGTTCCCTGCAGGACGGACCTTAAGAGGAGTTGACAGTCATGGTGGGACACGTCTTCATAGCAGGGGTCCAGTAACAGCAGAATGTTCTTGTCCATCGGCATCATTATCTATTCTTGTCCATCGGCATCATCATTATCTATTCTTTTTTTTTTTTTTTTTTTTTTTTTTTTTTTTTTTTTTTTTTTTTGCTGTCCCAACCTCTGCGCCACCTCAGAGGCAGTGCATCCACGCCGCTCATTCCGACACCCTGTCCACAGCCATGGCCCGGTCGGCCCCGCCGCAGCCCCGGCACCGGCAATCCACAGGCAGCAGTCAATGTCAAGTCGTCAAGAGGCAACCCACCGGAGGAGACACTGCACTGCTGCCGAGTCACTTCAGTGATGTTCAGTGGCGCCTGTTCTGATCTAACATACGCAGGACACCACCTACTAAGCCCCCTACTGACGACAATAATTGCTTAGTCACGGAGCCGGCGTGAGTGAGCTCTCCCTCCGGAGGGCGCCACCACGTCCGTCCAACGACAGCCCCCATGGACTCACCGATACCAGTGACCCCGACGGAACCAAACCAAGGCCACAGACGTGGAGAGGACATCGAAACTGAGGTCACCATGAGAGCAGGGCATGAAGGGCCACAGAATTTGAGACTTTTTTTTCTTATGCTGATCGATGAGAATGAGGATGATTATGATGATGCTACAGATTTCCATTTCGGTCTGAGACTACATGTCAGGGCTGTACTCTACGCCTCCTCTCATAATATATTCCGGCGTCAACCAGGCCCAAGAGATACAGACACCTGCAGTGTTGGTCAGGAAATTTGAGCAACACTCTCAGAAACGCATCCATTAAGTGGATGAAACTCGACTGTGTGGTCCCAGTCTTCCCAACTGAGTCCGCAGCAAACTCAACTCTGGGTAGGAGCAGGTCGGGGCAGAAAAACCCACATGACTTCTGATGGGATTCGAACCCACGACCTCCCAGCAGGGAGTCCGCGACGCTAACCACTTCGCCACTGCGGCTGGTTATTATCTATTCTTGTCCATCAGCATCATTATCTATTCTTGCCCATCGGCATCATTATCTCTTCTTGTCCATCGGCATCATTATCTATTCTTGCCCATCGGCATCATTATCTATTCTTTCCCATCGGCATCATTATCTATTCTTGTCCCATCGGCATCATTATCTATTCCTGTCCATCGGCATCATTATCTCTTCTTGTCCATCAGCATCATTATCTCTTCTTGTCCATTGGCATCATTATCTGTTCTTGTCCATCGGCATCATTATCTATTCTTGTCCATCGGCGTCATTATCTATTCTTGTCCGTCGGCGTCATTATCTATGAAGACCAGCTGAGAAGCTGTTAGAAGCATCAGTTCTCGAATGTCCTGTTTCTGACAAAGTCATTTGTCTTACATTCCCTCAATAAAACAGGGAGAAATTTTAAGTCATTTGTCTTACATTCCCTGAATAAGACATGGAGAAACTTTCCCAAGCATCTGTCATGGAGTGCCCAAATTTTCGGTTCCAGACTCGCTAGTTGCATAGTGAGGTGACTGCAGGTGGGAATCTAAACAAAATCTGATAAAGTTTAAGTCATACCTCCGCCAAACATGAACAAACCAATGTTTTGTCTTGTGATTTGTTTGCTCATGTTTGGCGGATGTATTACTTAAACTTTCTAAAATTTGTCCAAATTTGCTGTTGGCGTTTAAATTTTCACATTGAAACAGACGGAAGGATGCAGTTAGTGCCTTGCAGAGCTCTTTTGTTCTCTGGGAAGCCGACTGAAACAACAGTCTTGCCAGAAGAGACGAAGCCATGCTGAACCCTTTGTGACCTTCCACTGTGGAACTGTCCTTCCATGCTCTGAACAGACAGACGCACTGTTCTCTAAGAGGTTCACCTTTCCCCAGGTCATGCACTTCCCATGTCACAGGGACCACAGATATGGGACATCAAGTCAGGAAGGACCTGTCAAAGACCTCAGGTCATTTTGAAGCACTATCAGAGAGAACCTATATGTCCAAAGTAAAGCCCTCCCTCCGGTGAAGAAAGACGGAGAGACAACCTCCACCAGAAATCACCTTTGATATCCGTGAACACAAAATTCTTGCGTCCATGGCCACAAGAAAGCCATTTTCCAGAGAAGCAGGGTCTGGAGGCAGAGAAGGGCATGTGGCTGGCTCTGACTGGGAAGACTGTTAGGAACAAAAGGAAGCCAGGGGTGTGTGGGGGGGGAGGGAGGGGGGGGGTGTTGGGAAAAGATGCAGAGAGGCACTGGGCTTATGGGAGACTAAAGGAAGCCTATGGTCTGAACTCTGAATCTTGTCTGCCACCTTGAAAAGAGCACCACTGAAAGGAGGACCTTGAAGAGGTGCTTGCATGAGAGTTGCACAAAGGTTTGCGTGAGAGTTGCACAAAGGTTCTTTGAGAAGGGAGGGAAGTCCAACAAATTGTGCCTTCAGAGAGAGAGGCTGGAAGAGTCACCAACGGATGCCGTCAAGCCTGTAGAAGACACGGAAGCTGCACCTTCAGCTTCGTGATGAAACATCTGCAACTGTTTGATCCGAATGTCCCCACTCTGTAAAAAAACATCTTTGGTAAGGGATGGAGAGGATAGTTCCAGAAACAAACAAGCACAGACCTGCGTGGAAACACCTTTTGACACACAGGTGAAATTCAGAGGTGGAATGTTCGCTGCTGCTTCTGGTTAGAAAAAAAAAAAAAAAAAAAAAAAACCTAAAAAAAAAAATCCAAATACAGCAACACCCATAGCTCTAGAAGAGTTGACATGATAGGAAGGGAAACATGCATATATGCTAACAGCAACTGACTGGAGTTCTGGAAAAAAAGAAAAAACATAGTTGTGTGGTTGCTTGGTTTACAACATAACGGTACTACCAAACCTCCTCGAAGGAGACTAATGATGGGGTCGCTTTGTTGCCAACGATAGCCTAAAAAACACTGGGACCTAACCTAAAAACTCTTTGAGTGGGGGGGGGGGGGGGGGGGGGAGGGGAGAGGGAGGGACATCAAAATGTCACTGAGCTGAGGACTGCACAACAGACCAACCACTGATGCGCTAGATAAACCTCAAAATCCAGCACTGGCACATCATCCACAGAAATTTTCATCATCATCACATTCTTTGTCCCAATGACCTTAACTGTCACTCTCTTAAGCTGTCACTCTCTCTCACATGCTCACCACCCATACCTGTGACTGGCCCAAATGTTGCCCTGTCCTCCCAGCCATCTCCATCCAAGGGCTGCCCTTTGGCTCACTCCACTAGACCCCCCCTCTCTGTGAAGACACTGTCCAGCCTTGACCTTGCTGGGGGCAAACAATGAGTCTTCCCCAACGAAGCAGGTCTCCTTCCCACCTGAACTTCAAGGCTCTGAAGGAGGAAGACAGCGTGTAGATGAAAGGTGGAAATGCTGGCCTTCCTCATCGAGCCTAAGGCTGGAGATGTACTGTGTGTGGTTGGGAGAGCTGGGCCACTCTCTTGTCTTCTTCTGGGGTCGATTTTTTTGGCTGCATCAGATCTTCAATCCTGTCACCATGATGAAACCCACAGTCTTCACGAGGTCTTGACGGCTGTCAAAAAAACTGCATCTGCAGTTCTGCACCCTCTGGCCAGGTTTGACGCCATAGAACATCATGGGCTGGACAGTGTTGGAGGATGTTCTGGGCTCTGAGATCCAGTGCCACATGGACATTCATCTGTGTGGGTGATCTTAATCGGCTGACAAGGGTCAGCAGTTGGCAGTGACCAGTTCTCTGTCTGAAGAGGACTCTTGCCAAAACCAGGTGGCACAGCAGCTGAATCTGGATCAACGAGAATGACCAAAATATTGAAGTCCCCACATCATGGTGGTCAACACATCGCACAATATTGCATGGCTCGAAAGAGAGTGCATGAGACACAAAAGACGCAAGCTCGGTAGTTTTTCAATCTGAGGGCTCTGCTTGCTACAGGTACTGCAGAATCGAAATCTGGTTTCGGTTGATGTAGCAGAAGACAGGAAACGAAGCTGTAAAAGTGAACACCAGTTGAGAAGCAGCCGATTCCTGCACTGTTCATTAATTCTGAATTCTCCACCGAAACAAAACCCTGGATGGCCAGGAAGAAGGCAAGTTCGAAAAAAAAGAGAGATCTTGTTTCTCAAATTTCAAAGTGCTTCAAAACGACCTAATTTCTAACAAATAAGCACAGCAAATAAAATGTGTTCACAATGCAGAGAAAGGAGAGGTGACTGATTTTACAGTTCACATAAGAAAACCACGTTTATGTCATGGGCAATTACTCCTGCCTCTCACCATGATCTGGAGGCTTGGCTAGTTCTCTTGTTCTCCCAAGATTTTGTGTGTGTGTGTGTGTGTGTGGTTCCTGGTTGTAGGCATTTCAACCGGCTTGGTGAGATTAAAGTATTTGTTTGGACAAGTGATCAGTTGTGAGGAAAGTACAAATGACAAACACATGCCATACACATGACATACAAACTCATGCCTGAAATCACATAGACTGCATTCAAATAGTTGACATTCATTGTTCATACAAACAGAAACAAATAACTGACATAGTTATGGGATCATTATTGTGCCAAAGTTCTAAAAGGACTAATCTGGCTCATTTTCTGGAGAAACTTGTGCTGGCCTTGGAAGGCGTGATTGATTGGATATAAACTTCACTCTGTCATTTGCCTTTACAATCTGTTGCTTAGTAATATTGGTAACAGGGTCACATTTTCTAGTTGCTGACTGTGAAATATGGCTACTAGCTTTTGATTTTTTTGTTGAAATCTGTATATCATCATGTGACAGCACAAGTGGGTGGTATTTTATGTCGCTAACCATATTTTAAAAAATCTACATGCAGTAGTTACAGCAAAAAATGCAATCTCAAGACTTACATACATGTACAAAATGGACAACCCAATTTTTTGACAAAATGTCTTCTTCAAACTGATCAACTGACCAAAACCATTTCATTGTCAGGTTTAACTATGTTTGCACTGACAAACAGCTACTGTCGTAATAAAACAAAACAAAAACAAACAAAAAATGAAAAACAAAAAGTGGCTACTCCTCAGATCATTTTTGGCAAAATTTTTCACCTGTTTTGTGTTTTTAATTCACCAACACCAATGGGCTGTTATCAAGTTACAACTGTCTTGGTATCACCGTCATTAAAACCATCATCACCTCTCGCTAGATGTACCGAGAATCATATGCTGACATATCCAGTTTCATTATCATTGTTATCTGCCAACGTCTCCTGTTGCCGATGATCTTTGCCAGTGCCTATGAAAGCTTAGCACACATTTCCACTCATACGAACACAACAATCACTATTCACATGATTTTAATCACCCTCACCACACATATCGCCACCATCCTCATCATCACCATCTTTCAAGTCCAACCTCACTGACAAACATCAGCAGCGGTGAGGGAGATGTCATCCACGGCCAACGGCAGCCCTCCGACCTCGTCCGTCTCAGCACGGACGGCCAGGCTGTAGTCGGTCCAGTAGTGGGAGACGAGGAAGGTGGCACGCTGCCAGTTACCTCCCCTGCTGAAGGAGATGGTCCGGAGCTTGTCTGACAGAGTTCCAAACACCTGGGACAGCATGGGGACTTCACTGCACATGGTGGATGACAGGGGAGTGGAGATGCTGCGCAGATTGTGGTATGTGTGTGTGTGTGTGTGTGTATGTGTCTGTACACAACTCTCCTTCCCTCCCCTCCTCACTCCCTCCCTTCTCTACCAGCTGTTTGTCTCCTTCCTTTCCACTTCCCCCACTCTCGCTCTCTTTCCTTCATCCCCTCTCTCTCTCAAATTTTCCTAGTACTATTTTTTGCCCATAACATTATGGCTCATGTCTGTACTTTTTGAGATTCCAGTGACACATATTAACTTTTAATGCCTTTAGAATCCTTTATGTAAAGTATCATTTAATTCGCTAATCTGCATGACAAGGAATTAACAATCCTATTTTCTTTTAATACCATGTTCATCAACGTTTGTCTATTCTGACATTACTAACTTTTTACCAATCTATCTGACTTTGAAAACATTTGATTAACTTGTCTATTCTTCATTTGTTAACATCAGGAGAAGCTGTCTATTCTAAGTTACCAAATATTAGACAAACCGATCTGTTCCGAGTTTGCAAACAATCTGACAAATGTATTGTTCATCTGTAAACTGTGTGACAAACCTACTGTTAATCTGTCAACTGTGTGACAAACCTATTGTTAACCTGTCAACTGTGTGACAAACCTACTGTCAATATTCAACTGTGTGATAAACTTACTGTTAATCTGTTAACTGTGAAAGAAACATACTGTTAATCTGTAAACTGTTCAACGAAGCTACTATTAATCTGTCAACTGTGAGATGAACCTACTGTTAATCTGTAAACTGAGTAATGAACATATTGTTAATCTGTAAACTGTTAAACGAAGCTACTGTTAATCTGTTAACTGTTCAACGAAGCTACTGTTAATCTGTAAACTGTGAGACAAACCTACTATTAATCTATCAACTGTGAGATGAACCTACTGTTCATCTGTAAACTGAGTAATGAACCTATTGTTAATCTGTAAACTGTTCAACGAAGCTACGGTTAATCTGTAAACTGTGTGACACACCTACTGTTAACCTGTAAACTGTGTGTTGAACCTACTGATAATCTGACAACGGTGAGACAAAACTACTGTTAATCTGTAAACTGTGGATGAAGCTACTGTTAATCTGCCAACTGTTCAATGAAGCTACTGTAATCTGTAAACTGTGTGACGAACCTACTGTTAATTTATCAACTGTGTGACGAACCTACTGATAATCTGTCAACTGTGTGACGAACCTACTGTTAATCTGTAAACTGTGTGATGAGCCTACTGTTAATTTATCAACTGTGTGACGAACCTACTGATAATCTGTAAACTGTGTGACAAACCTACTGTTAATCTGTAAACTGTGAGATGAACTTACTGACAATCTGTCAACTGTGTGACAAACCTACTGTCAATCTGAAAGCTGTGAGACAAACCTCTCTATAGACGAGGAGACGTCCGGAGGTCGGGGTGGGGATGATGTACCACAGGGACAGGCAGTACTGGACAGACCTGGACAGAGTCTGGGACACCAGGGTGGCATGACCTTGACCCGAAGCAGCCTGCCTCTTGACTGATACATAATGACCTTGACCTGTCAACAGTGTTTGTCGCCGCATTGGTCTTTGGCAGCTGAAAGTCCTTCGTAAGGGAAAAGCTTGCGTCACCTATTTCTGTCTGTCCACATGCATTCTCACACACACACACACACACACACACACACACACACACACACACACTTCTCTCTCTCTCTCTTTCACATGTCCCAGCTACACACTTACTCTTTTGTTTACAAAATATACAAGGAGAAAGACAAAAAGAAGGTTGCAACAAGAGTGGACAGAGAAGAACAAGTAGAGAAAGAACAGAGAAGACGGCAGCAAAAGGAGAGAGAGAGAGCGAAAAAATGAAATAAAGAAAAAAAAAAATGGGGAGAAACAAAAAGAGAGTGGAAAAGACAAAGTTTAGGCTGAATGGATCTAGACCCTTCCTTTGAGCCAATTCATGAATGAAAATGAAACTGTTTTGCCAGGGGAAATAATGCTCAGTATTGACTAAAATTTTGACTCCCCCTCCCTTTTTTTTTTGGTTATATATTGAAAATGAGAACCACATGAAATACTCATAAAACTAAAAATTTTTCATATTTCATGAAAATATACAACTTGTGGATAAACACTAATCCGCAAAAGTACTGAAAAAGTAACTGCGAATGTATTTTTTCTTCTTTTTTTTCAATAATCAAAGAGAAACCATGAAATATTCATGTTTATGCCACTAAAAGGTTTTAATATCCCTTGGAAAAGATTCAGCTTGTAGATGACTATCAATTCGAACTCTGAAACATCGCTGTGTTCATATTCAGTGGAAAATTAAAACAAATGGATCCATTTGACCCGCAGCCTCATCAGAGAGGGAAGAGGTCAGAGGAAGTCTGCCTCAACTGAAATAACATTGCCGGGCAACGGTCAACAACTGACTCGCAGCCTCATCAGAGAGGGGAGAGGTCAGGGGAAGTTTCCCTCAACTGAAATAACACTGTCGGGTGAAGGTCAACAACTGATTTGGCACCATACATCAACTTTTCCTATGTGTTACCCACAAATGAGCAGCAGCCTTATGCTGTGTTCACCATGACCTGCTTTGTGCTGGGTAGCACAGGCTAAGGGCACAGCAACACACAAAACCTTTTTTTTGTGCGTGTGATCTAAAACACTTTTAGGCATCAGGATTAAAATCATGTATTGACAAATCCTGATCATCAAACTGGATTCTGGATCTAACACAGAAAAAAAGTCAGACTGTTACACACTGTACATTTAACACAGAAAAAAAAGCAGAACTGCTACACGTGCTTGTTAAGTAATCATTGTGCAATCATAAAAACTACACTCTGCACAGAGAAAGAACGGCTCCACCTGTCTGACAGGGAAAGACTTAACAGAAATAGTCCTGAAAACATGTGTTGTTGTTGTTGTTGTTGTTGTACCCTGGCTAAAAGACTCCAGGGATAATCCAAACAGCTGAAGTACTTGAAAACACTATGGTAAAAATGTATCAGCTAGGGATGAGAACATTACGTGTGTGACCGTTTTTTTGATTACCCCGCCACACGGGTAGTCACACTCCGACTTCGTGGGATTTCAGAGACTGATAATGTTGTGCTAGGAGCTTGTCACAACTGAAGACAATCCCCACATAACTATGCTGAGCATAACAACATTGTGATCTAGATTGAGAATAGGTGTAACCACATTAGAACATGTGAATCTGCAACAAAACCAAAGCCTTTTCTTCCTGTGCTGAGTATTCTTTTCTCTTTCAGTTTTTCTGCTGTTTTTTCAGGATCACTAAAATATTGAAGAAAACAGTGATTTCATACTAAGAACTACAACTGGTGAATTAACCACAACAACAAAAATCCGTAAATGTTGGCAGTAATGCTACAGCAGGAAAAACTAACGGAACCAGACTGACCGGTCTGCAGCGTGTGGTCGCGGGTGGGCGCCCCGTTCTGTCCACCTTCACTGGCCACCTGCAGGTCCCAGTCCTGGTCGTCGTTGGTGGACTGTCTCCACGTGCACAGCGTCACCTGCTCAAAGTCACAGCCCAGACCTGCGCACAGAGGGGAGAGAATCCAGCAAAGTAAGAAAATCCAGGAAGGAAAGAAAATTTAGACTGGAAAGAAAATCCAGAGAGGAGAAAAAAATCTGGGAGGGGACAGAAAATCCAGAGAAAGAAAATCCAACGAGGAAAGAAAATCCAGAAAGAAAAGAAAATCCAGGGGAAAAAATCTTGGAAGGAAAAAAATCCAGGAAGGAAAGAAAATCCAGGAAGGAAAGAAAATTCAGAAAGAAAATCCAGGAAGGAAGGAAAATCCAGAAAGAAAATCCAGGAAGGAAAGAAAATCCAGAAAGAAAATTCAGGAAGGAAAGAAAATCCAGAAAGGAAGGAAAATCCTGGTAGAGGAAAGAGGAATGAAAGAACAGATGTGGCCATAAAATCACCTCTTCTGGTGACAAATTATGTTATTTCAATCACAAAATCTCAAATGAATGTGTTCTGCATATTCAGAATGGTGGACAATCTCGCCATCAAATGTTTTGAAATTCTACAGGGAGTGAGCTGGCAAGAGTGAAGTGGTGAGAGTTCCTGTGGACCGGGCCGTGTCTCTGACAGCGTTGCTCAAATTTCCTGACCAACACTGCAGGTGTCTGCATCTCTCAGGCCTGGTGAACACAAGGATATATCATGAAAGTAAGCGTAGAGCACAGCCCGTCATGCAGGCTCAGACCATAATGGAACTCCTTAGCATCATCTTCATCATCCTCACTGACCCCGCATGAAAGAAAAAAGACAGTCTCAAAATACATTCTGTGGTCCTTCATGCCCTGCTCTCATGGTGATCTACGTTTTCAATTTCCTCTCCTACATCTAAGCTCTTGATGAGTTTGTGAGAGGTTGCCATTATTGGCAACTTCATGGGGACTGTCCCTGGACAGACATGGTAGCGCCCTCTAGAGGGGGACCCTCTTTCACGCTGGATCTGCAGCTAAGCAATCATTGATGTCAGCAGGGGGCTTGGCAGGTGGTGTCTGCACGTGCTGGATCAGAACAGGCGCCACTGAACACCACCGAAGTGACTCAGCAGCAGTGCAGTGTCTCCTCCAGCAGGTTGCCTCTTGATGACTCGACACTGACTGCTCCCTGTGGATTGCAGGTGCTGGGCCTGTGGTATGACAAACCAGGATGTGGCTCTGAACGGAGGAGCTGGAATAAGTGGCACAGAGGACAGGGAAGGGGAGGGGAGGGGCAGGGGGATGCCACTACAGTGGTGTGGAAGATGGTAATAGAAAAAAAAAAATCCAGTTGTACATGTAATTCCCTTACTCTGAAGACATTTAGCCTACACTCATGCACAGAAATATGTAACCGAGATTGTTTTATGGATGTAATCGACCTTAAGCTGATGTAATACACACCATTGTGAAGCAATGTAGACACAAGTCTCCGCTACCTCCTCCCTCTCTTTGCTCTCCTCCCATGTTTATTTTCATAAATTTTCATCCTATTGCATCAACTAGAAATTGTTGTGTGCATTACTTCATGTGTTGATAGAAAAAAAAAGTGTTGTTGTCCCATACATAACCCCTTATCGAAAGACTTTCCTAAATTATCGAAGTGTCATACCTCTCTCATTAATGTCGCACGCACGCAAACACACACATATACACAAAATAACACACACATATACACAAAATAACACACACACATATACACAAAATAGCACACACACACACACACACACACATACACAAAAATAACACACACAACACACATAAACACAAAATAACACACACACACACACAACACACATATACACAACAAAACACACATGCACGAACACACTACACACAAGCAAAGCACAAACACACCACCTCCACATTCTGCCCCACCATCCCATCCCCAAACGACCCTCACACCCCTCACCAACCTTTCTCTGGGCACATGCCTGACGTCAAACTGACGTCATCGACAGCGACGTTGCTGGCTTGGTTGCCTTGGTTACTGTCACCCTTTTTGGCCTCTAGCACCAGTCTGGAGAGACCGGAACCCTGGCCTATTGTGAGACTGATGTGGCGCCACTGGTTACTGCCTCCCAGTGGGTCGCTGGCCCTCTGCCACCAGGCCTGTTCCCCTCCGTCCTGATGCTGCATATGGATGTTCGTTTTTCAATTCATTGATTTGTTCGTTTACCCAACCGTCCACACCTACCCCCCTCTCCACTTTTTCTCATATAAATTTCCGCAAAATCAGTCCTCAAAACGCTCTATGATCAAAATGTTGCAGATTTTTGTTCTGTTTTTTTTTGTGGTTTTGTGTGTGTGTGTGTGTGTGTGTGTTTGTGAGTGTGTGTGCATATGCGTGTGTGTGTGTGAGTGTGTGTGCATGCGTGTGTGTGTACAAATATGCTTATAGGTAAAATGATGTTAATAATGTGGATTATGAATATGATAGGGATTGTATAATCATAAATGCATAAACATTGGTAAGGCATGTAAAAAAACAACAACAAAAAACATTCATTAGATAAAAATAAGAAGACATGTGATAAGCAAGGAGAAGAATGAGACAATCAGGATGAGAAAAAAAAAAAAAAAAAAAAAAAAAAATAGAGAGAAAAACAACCAGACCAAAAGAGAACTCTTGTGCTTTTAAAAAAAAATGTTGTTTGTCTAGTCCTTGGTCAAGGACTAGACAAACAACACATTTTTTAAGCACAAGAAAGTGATAATTATGACAACAATAAATACTGTGCTGATTCCTTAAAACCACGTCCAAAGGCACAGTAACACAAAGTCCCTTGACAAGTACACCTGACCTTCACATTCACTGCCAAGTTGCCTCTCCCTGGGTCGGCATGTTGTAGAAGAACTGCATGCACACCGGCGCGGAAGAATCGAAGGGAGGGGAGAGACGAGGTGCGCGACCTTGCCTGGAACCTTGGGGTCCACGTAGACGTAGTGCTGGGAATCTATGGAAGGGAGGGTGGGAAGAGGGGAGGGGGATACGAGGAAGGGAGGGAAGGGGGTGAAGACAAAGAAAAAAAGCATGATCATTTGATGGCATTTATTAGGGTCTCAATAGAGTCATTTAATCATCAGTAGAGAGTTTGAAGGCAAAGTCATAATGCTATATGCAGGTACTCAATCGGGTAAAAAAAAAAAAAAATTAAAAAAAAAAAAAAACAGAAAAAAAAAAACCCCAGAAAAACAAAACAAAAAACGCAGTAGCGACATGTTTCATCCATCAGTCTGCGTTAAAACCCTTTCTTAATGCAACAGGCAGAGAGCAGCTCCCAGACAGATTCACAGGTTGTTTCTCCTTTCCTCCAATTCACGAACTTACAATGGACTGATTCTTCATCACTCCATGACTTTTCAATGGATCAGCTGGCTGATGTACACAGGAAGTGAATTTGAATCCTAATCAGGGGACCCATGGGTGGAAAACGCCGAAGCATCAAAAGCACATAAAGACGCACTTTGACCTTACGTGTAGCATTCCAACTCAAAGCGCAACACTAATGCGACACCACAGCAGCACTTTCAGTCACTCATCACACACCATGATGGCAGACAAAGACAATGAAAATCTCGTTGGTTATCGTGTGGTTTTGAACTGACCTACAACAAAACCACAATGGCCGACAACGAAGCCAATCAATGAGGCAGCAAAAAAATCATGATCATCTTCAGTGATTTTTCCTTTTCTTCCTAACGTCACTGAACTCAGCAATTCTTTTGACAAGAATAAGTCTACAGTTTAAAGATCTACACTGTCATGGTTCTGTTTAAGCCACCTAATGAGTCTGTGAAGCACTTTAAAAAGATATCTCTGTATTTTTGTGTTATGACGTAGCATTTTGTTGCCAAGAGCAGCAGTGTAGCATTGTCAACAAAACTGAACTGTGCTACGCCAAAAGCCCAACGCCTGGCAACTCTGAGCCGAAGGTCTTTTAACACAGAAAATCTGTTTTCTACAAAGTGGTGATACAAACCTTCCAACCTTTTTTTTTTCTATAAAAGAAGGAGGTGGGGTGGAGAACCATCTTCCAATTCATTGTAAACGTGGGGAGGGGAGAGTAGTTTTTCTTCTGCCATCATCCAGCAGAGCTTTTACACTGCCCCAGCTTAAAAAAAAAAAAGGTTGTTCCTGTATAAATTTCTTTTATAAGTTCATGCTCTCTCACTGTGTGTATGTTTTTTTTTTCAGGGCTTGTAGTCCCCACTGTTGCTCCTATATATCAGCATGTTGTTAAAGAAGCAAATACAGCCCGACGCCATTTTTGTGTGTGAATGTTTGCAAGAATTCAACGCCCATCTTGCGCCGAATTTGAGAAGATAAATGATTCCTCTTTCTTTGTTTTCATTGTCCTGAAAGCTGTTTTGCTTGCCTGAAAAAGATCTAAGAGGTTGAAACGCTTCATGTTTTGTCTTGTGATTTGTTTGTTCATGTTAATGGGTGGAATTACTTTAAAGTCCTTTTAAAATTTGCAAGAATTGTCGTTCTTAGGTCAAAGCATCAAAAGTGGTTTAAAATGGCACTCAAAGACACCACTTGGTTACACTCTGCCAGTATGATTGTCAGTCAAGAACCCTGTGCCTAGATTTGTTTTCTTTAGTTTTTATTCAAGTTCATCCTTTTAGTCATATTTTCACCAAATATGTGCACAAAATACATCGAAATGATGTGCTTAAACAGGTCTGTCACTGATTCTCAAGTCTTAAATTTCTGACTCAAGAACTAATATTGATTGACTGACCTATGACCCTGAACCAACCAGTAAGATACAAACCATTCCTGGCAGTGAGGCCCATGCTGGGGTCACCAGAGGTCCCACTGCTGAGGGTCCAAGGCCATGATCCACTGTTCTCCCACCCACACAGGGCCACTTCAAAGTCACAGTTCACTCTCTCCGCTGAGGGTGTCAAAAAAAAAATAGTCATCAACATCATGTGATTACTTCCCTTGTTTTGCAGAAAACGGCGTATCAAAGCAAGGCATTACTTGTTCAAAGTCCCACTATGCAAACTTCCCCTTGAAAGAGATTTTTTTTCTGTTAAATATTAACAACTGTTAGTTGATATGCATGCAATATGTGTGCATGATTTGCAAGAACATTTAACGTGTTTCCTAAATGAACTCACCGGGACTTTGACACAAAGAAAGCAAGATGGAGAGAAATCATGTCTGAAGGCATGCGAAGTGATGGGAACAATGACCCACAAGTTAAGTGTTCCCAAACATGGCACTTCAGATTTTCACCAATCAGAAGAGAACAAGATGGCAGACACTTTCTTTCTGTTGGTTAAAAGATCAGTTCATTCGAAAACTTCATAGCAAGCCATCTGTTCCTCAGGTCTTTCCTGGGCATTCTCCATATCTGTCTAAAGCTATACTGAAATCATTGATTCACAATAGTTATTTATTTCACATTGATAAAATTGCTAGAATAAGTCAGCAATATTTCATTCTTGCAATTGCTATTCTACTAGACTATCACTAAATGCTCCAAGCATACATATATCATAACATGTTCACTACGAAAATAAAGATACATAGATGTAATGCAATGTTACATTTAAATAAAGGAGAAAAAAAAAAATCAAAACTGAAAAAAAGATATTGGAAAGTTAAGATACTGCATAAATCATCAACGAATGGAACGAAGAAAAAAGATTAAAAAGTGTCAGACTAACTGCAAACTTTTCTCCCTTTTCTCTTTCAAACTTTCTCTCCGTCATACATGCAACCACGGCCACTAACTCGTAGAGAGAGTCAGCCGATATTTTCTTTTGCAGCATCTTGCATAACACTGCCTTGACCTGGGCAGACATAAAAGCAGCAGCCCACTCTCTCCAAATTGTTCACACAGGATCATGTGACATCAGTGTCAACTTTTAGCTGACCCCAAACACCACCAGCAAGCACTCCATGATTTCTATTGCTGTTTTTTTTTCATCATTCTTCCAGACTACTTTTTTCCCCTGTAATGTTCCTGTTTTGTGGTTTCTGATTTTCCAATTTCTCTGAAATTTGTGAATTTAGGGTAAAGTGGGTGCCTGGTGTATGTATGTTTGTTTGTAACGTGGTTGCTACGAATGCAGGAAGAATCCAGGAAGACAAGAGAAGGGGGGGGGGGGGGGGAGTGCGACAGATATGTGAAAATAAACTGTATACAGGAAAAACAACAAACAAAAAAAAGCAACACATAACCAGTACTTATCTATCATCCTTGAAAAAAAAAAAAAGGTCATTGTTCTTGGCATCATTTTGATTGTTGTGACTTACAAACTCTGATCATTTAAAATTTCTTGATTGTAAACGTTGTGCCCATGAATTACGATTCACAAAGATTGATAAAGATCATTTTCTCTGCAGCCAGTTTACATGTGCAGTACTTTAAAAAAAACAAACAAGAACAATTTTGAATCAGAATTTGAGCAACACTCTTCAGAAAAGCTTCCCGAGACAACAACAGATTGACTCACGTGGGTTTATGCACAATCCAGAAGTGACAACGATGTCGTCAATGGCAACATCCCCATCCTGTCCTTGACCTCGGGTGGCCCTGAACACCAGCTGGATCTGGTCGGAAGAGTCTGGGGTTACACTGACCTTGACCTTGTGCCAACCCTGACCTTGGTCTCTCCGATTCCCTCCACACTTCCCTGTCTTGTCCGGAAGATGACTGGATTTGGGTCAATCAGGAAACCAATCAATCAGCTCTTCAGTTCACCAATCAGTTAGTCCTATGTCCATGCTAAACATAAAAAAAAACTTATTTGTCCAAACCTGAAAGCGTTTTTACCATGTTCCCAAGGCGGCCATAACAAAGAAAACAGTCTTGTGCTGTTTGCATACAGGCCACTAATTTTATACACATTATCTTTTTAAAAGGTGAAAAGCTCTGTAGTGCATTCCATGTCATGTTCCACTCACAGTGAAACACATTTCTTTTAGAGTATTGGGACTTGCAATGACGTGTGACTACATGAAAACCCTGTTCAAAGATGTCCACCTGATGTGATCTTTTAATTTCTGAAAGAGATCAACATTTTTCATCTGATTTTAGATTTTAAAGAGAAAGATTTCAACAAAAAATTTCTGGTGACTTTTCAGAAGTTTATTTTAAAGTGTTGTGGAATGAGTTTTCATTTTTTCGTTTTTTTTTTTTTTTTTTTAAATGACTTGTGAGCCGATTCAATGTGGTGACAACCCTGATATGGCTCTTTGCAATCGGCTGGGCTATAAGCAACATTACCTTACCACTTAAGGGAGAAACAAAGCACTTTTCAAACGTCTAACAAAATATTACTGAAAATGAGTCAACAATCATCTCGAATTAGAGCATTCACTTCTACAAAAGCTGCTTGTCTCCTGCCAGTATGTCTGTTTTTCTCTCCATCTAATACACTCACTCATACACAAACAGCTCACATACGCACTTAACAAATGCAACCAATCTTCAGAAAAAAAAAATTTAATAGAGTTGGTGGACCACAGATCTGAGATAAATAGAGTTTGAAGAACACAGACTTTGAGGGAGTATTACTATTTTG
>JADBJO010001100.1:0-25000 GCA_016801955.1 Conus betulinus
TTGTTGTCTCTGCTGTCCTCATTCAGCACCAACCCGCACAGGAAGTGCAAAGGTGCCCGCTTCAACCCCACGCAGGACAATGCCGCTTTCCCATAGACCCCCCTCCCTTCCTCCAACGCCCTTACCCCCCCCCCCCCCCGCCCCGTCCCCCTGCCCCCCCCCCTCCCCCCCTCCCCCCCCCACCGCCAGGCTGTCCGTGGGATAAAGGCCATGACAGAAAATGTCTTTCAGACACACACACGTCATAAATGGCGCGCGGTCCACACACACACACACACCACACACACACAAACTTGCAATAAAATTCCATGCTCCAGACACAGCGTAAAACGGCGTGAGGTTCATACCTACCCAAAGAACTCATGCAAGAAAAAGTAAGGAGATAAAGGGAAAAAAAAAGAAGAAGAAAAAGAAAAGAAAAGAAAGACAGAAAGAAAGGCAGAAAAGAAGAAAGGCACGGATAAAGCCCAAAGACCGATCTAATCCCCTCCCATTAAGTTTTATTCTTCCCCCTTCCCCCCGCCCTCTCCATCCATCAAAGGCCCTGACCTTCCCTATGGAGGTGATCGTGCTCAAATTGCCCACATAAACCACGGAGTAGACTGTCGTCAGCGTCACATTCTGTCGTCCCCGATGGCTCAGTCACCAACAGAAACGCGGCCCTAAGGGAAAGCACCCATGGTCAGAAAGGGGACAGAATCCGGCCATTCTCGTGGCCCGACACACAGGTTGAGGCATAGGGATGAGAATAGACGGGGATGTAAACAAAGTGTACACAGGTTACTCTCTGACTCGGCTCCTGGAGGTTTCAAATTCCCGTCACCTTTCCTACAAGGGAGATAAATGCTGTCTTTGTGGACTGGAGGTCAAATAGGAAAAATGATGTTTTCTCATTATCTACCGTCTTATTCTTTCCCCTTTTGCCATCAATTCTAATGTGCGGTCACACTTCTCTTTGTGCACTTTTGTGAAACGGTAAGAGAGAGAGAGAGAGAGAGAGAGAGGAGAGAGAGAGAGAGCACCATGTAGCCAGAACACTGAGCAACAGCTGTGCTGACCAACCTTTGACCCCTGGCGCAGGAGAACTCAGTACTGGTCACGAAGCCCCCCCCCCCCTCCCCTCCCCCCTTTCCCCGTTAACTCCTACCTCAACAGCCCACAGCCACACCCCAGCCCCGGCAAATAACGCCAGGCTGTCGTAAGTCTGCTACAGGTAGAAACCTGTCTGAACTCCTATAGGCAGTGACTGCGTAACCAAAGCAAGAGAAGATAATCCACTAACGGGAAGAAGCACTGAAGGAAGGTGAAGACAGTGCTTCTCTGGGTCCTCCCCAGCACCTTCGGGTGTTTCTTTTTCTTCCGACGGAAAGAAGCTCAGCGAGTGATGTAAGAGAAGATAAACCGAGGAGAGTGGCGTTAGGAAGTACTTATTACACCACAGATAAAAAGTCACGGTCACACACGCACAGTGTTCAAGCTGTCCTCGTCGGGGCATGTCTGGTTTATCGCTAGTCACTATCCCTTCTGTGCGGTATGCTGGACAGTGGGTGAACCATGTCCACCTTGGACATCCTTTGCACGTGCATCATGTTTTTCATATATGCCGTCACAACGTCTTGTTAGCTACAGTGGGTAGTATAATGGTAATTGTCCTGAATGTATTTGGTCTGTACTGCGATCAGACAGGCCGACAGAACGGTGATCACGTGCACAGCGAAAGGTTTCACGTCGCACTGAAGTTAGCATTCAGAGTTGAAGGGTTTGTTGATCTTTCGGATGTTTACTGGGAACTGCCCCAGACGGAAGCTGGTCCAGGAGTGTTTCTGTCTGCTGTATTCTCTAAAACACAAAAGGCGATGGGGGCGGGTGGGACTGGGTGTATGAGAAGACATATTTCCTTTCCTTGCCTTGGTGTCAGACCATTTCTTTGCCTTGTGGTACAATAATCCCACTGTTTTGTGCTCCAACATACAGAATGTGCGTGGAGAGGTGAACGGCCTAGAGGGAAAGAGGGGACTAGGCGGGTGTGCATGTACACGTATCACGCACATGACTATAGCCATGCAATGCACACGCTTGTACCATGGCTAGGTGCTCACGTCTGCTTGTGTAGGCGCGCATGCGTGCGTGATATCAGCTTCCCAAAGGCAAGGCGTCTTGATGCACCAGTATTGAGACAGCCAACACACGGGATCGGCGTTGGGGTCGGCAGGAGAGGAGGGGGTCTCTTTCATTCCGCCCCCTTTTCTCCCCACACAATGGGCGCCAGGCGTGGAGAGGGGTGGAGGGGAGGGGAGTCCCACCCTCAGCACTGTCAAGCAGATCGGCGCTGTCTGTTCATAAACACCCACCTGACCAGGGGGCCAGACCGAAACAGCTGGAGAACACCCAACAGCCCTCCTTTCCACTGCAGCCTGCGCACACGTCGGTCTGTCTGTCGGTCTGTCTGTCATTGTCAATTGTGAGATTAACGACTCTCAACCGTTTCAACACCAGAATGCCACAGAGAGGCTTGGCATCAATGTTGATTCCTACATTCAAATCAACTGATACTGCAGCAGCAACAACAACAGATGGAAGAAGAAAAATTATAACCGACATTGTAGCAACAAGAACACATGGAAGAAGAGAAAGCCCGTTTCGGATTTAAACCACAAGCGTTTTAAATTAAATCAAAGAAAAAGCATAAAAACATGAAGTGCTGGGCCTTTGAAGACAGTAAATGAAAAAGTGGAAAACACGGACTGTATGGACAGTTGGGATTGAAAGGGTTAAAGACCAGCTGTTGACAGACTACCCTCCACTATCTCTCGTTCAACTCCATCACTTAACGCACGAAATGACAAATGTTGACAACTTACTACCGACAGTCTGTGTGCTGGGGACTGGGGGCAGGAGAAAAAAAAAAAAAAAAAAAAAACAGAGAGAGAGAGAGAGAGAGAGAGAGAGAGAGAGAAGTGTAAGAGAAGGAATGGGGACAGCTGAGAAGACGAGTTGAAGAGAATAATGCGTTGTATGAATGCCGGCGAACTCAATAAGAGAAATTCTGTCACACACTATACACCGCTACACAAAGCCAAGTCAACTGGCACAACTTCCTATCTCTCTAACCCCCCCCCCCCCCCCCCCCTTTCAAATTTTCTCTATTCCCACTCACCCACTCGCCCCCTTCCCACACACTTTCCGCTTTCCCCCTAAGCTATGTCAATGGGCACAAGTTTCTATCTCTCTAACCCTCTCTAACCCCTTTAAATATTCTCTTCCCCTCACCCATTCACCCCGCCCCTCCCCACTTTCCTCTTCTCACCTAAGTCGGAGCTCTTTCCCTTTCTCTGACGGTGATAAACTACGGCAAAGTCGGTATGCGAACTGCTCGAACCCAGTTTAGTTAACATGATGAACAAGGACAGCACGTAAAGATGGCTTTTTAAACATCTACGGAGAGAAGTGACCGTCACACAGAGCACAAGAGTCGATAGCCTTGCACCTTGGTCGTCCCGTTGCATACAGTCTGTTCACTCTACTGTGGTGGACACATCTGGACTGCTTTCAAACTGAACGTATCCCCCCCCCCCCCCCCCCCCTACAATTCGCTACGGACTTTTTTCGGAGGTGTGTGTGTGTGGAGGGGGGGGGGGGGGGGGTTGAAGGTGTACACACACACACACACACACACACACACACACAAACACACACATTTCCATATTTGCCCCCATCTTTTTAATATAAAGCTTGAGAGAGAGAGAGAGAGAGAGAGAGAGAGAGAGAGAGAGAGAGAGAGAGACTCAAACTCAACTCAGTTTAACTGCAAAGGCTACCAACCTATCTGCAATGAGCTCAAAAACAAAAGTAGAACACACTTGCGCTCGGCACATATACTGAGAATTATGAAAGAAAATATTTGCATACAAAAAATTAATGTTCTTCCTGAAATTACTCTGGCATTTGTGTGTTAACTGAGCAGTTCTTCTCTTCGTTTCAGTGCTTTGAAAATGAACATAGCTATAAAGCGAGTTTACAATTCTCTTTTCATTTTACAGTAAAAGAAGCAATGATACTTAATGAACATTTCTAGTATGAGGCAAAATGTATTCATCTCTTAAATCTTTATAAGATGGACAAACAATCAAAAATGTATTTCGTCCTCGATTTGGTGTGTATCTTTTATGAATATTCAAATCACTAATACCAAGTCTAAATCTCGCGAACACTTTGTGAAATTTAGAAATTATAATATCAGAGAGAGAGAGAGAGAGAGAGAGGGAGAGAGAGACTGGTTACAGGTACGGGGTGTAAAGGAAACAGATGAACCAGTGACTGGTTTGACGGCAGGACGCCCTGCTCACAGAACGGGGCGAGCAAGGGTGGAGGGGCGGAGGACAAAGGGAGGGGGGTGGGGTGGGACAAAAGGGCAGGGTGTTGGATGTGTCCTCGGGCCGTTGGAGGTGGTGTGGTGTGAGGTGGCCGCTGTTTCCACACCTCGGGATTAGGGCTGGCGCCTTGAACAGACCTCCTGTCTGTCCCGGGGCCTCTGTCCCTCTTCACAAAGACCGGGCCAGACAGCAGGAAGGCAACAGAAAGGTTTCTCTCTCTCTCTCTCTCTCTCTCTCTCTCCATTGCTCTTTCTTTCTTCCTTTCTCTTGTTCTCCGTTTAAAAGAAGAGACGGGAGCCTGCCAGAATGACTGGAGACGAACACGACTACATCCGAAGCAGGTAGAATGGTTTTTCTGCCTCATCCAAACAGGCATGCTTACCCCAAAATTTGCTTTCAGGGACAATACAGACAGATATCAGGGACAAATCCGTAAAAATCGGGGACAGAACAGTGTCAAGATAGACGAAAAACTCCTTTCCTCCCTTGTTGTAGACAAGGCCACTTTTCCGAGAATTCTGTTTTTGAAGACACAACCTCGCTTCACGGTCGTTTTCTCTTCTTTTCACTCCTTCCTGACCCATCCGAAGAGTCAGAATCCGACTTTGTGTCGAACATCATGTCTCCTCTTCGATGCCATGTTCTGACTTGAAAGTGAAAGCGAGTTTTTTGTTGTTGTTTTTTTCGCGCGCATGCGTATTACGTCTACTCACTCTAGCAGACAATATTCTTGGCTCAGTTCTGTGCAGCACGATAAGAACAGCTTTTTAACTCGAATTTTTTTCCCGGGACGCCCGATTTTTTTTCCGGGACGCATGTTGCAAACCCGGTTTTTCCGGGATAGTGGCTTCTAAAATCAACTTTCCGGGACAAATCCCGGATGGTCAGGGACGGTAGGCATGCCTATCCAAAACATTTCCCAACTAAGGATAAAAGAAAACTCGGGCTGTTTCTCTAAAGGACGGACAGTTTAAATAGTCACGTTCATTGCAGCCAACCAAGCTATTACAACAGTGAGGGAAGAACCGGTCAATCTTTGAATGTGGCATGATAACTCCTTGGAAGACGCAAAGAGGGGAGAGGAAACCATGCAAACGGCAGAAGAAAGCCTGCAGCTTACACACCAAGGTGGCCTCCACAGCAATACAAGGTCTGGTGCTTGAGGTTCGTGCTGATCCCGATCCTCCTCTCGCATCTGCTGGTATCAGAATGGTCATACCAACAAGAAGAGAAAAGACGAAAAAGGTACACCCGAAGGCGCAGGTTGGACCCAGAGAAGTATTGTCCTCGACTGCCGAACAAACCAGCCGGAAACTAACCGCATCACCCTTGGAAGTCTGCGCTGTGTTCGTACAGGGTGCAGGCATCCACAGAGCATTCCATTAAAACGTCACGGGACACAACTGCTCCCTGGCAGATGCCATTGTGTAATGGCTTCTTGATGTGACACGACAGGACCTCCACGGGAGCGTTCCCATAGGTGTGTCAGCCCATATTTCATGACTGCAGAGCCCACTGGCTAAAAACTCCACAGTGAAACAAATGCCGTGTGCATCCCTCAGCGTCACTCGTTGCTGTTCCGCTGACAGGTGAAGACTGTACAACTCCAGACACAGCCAAGCTTTCACCAAGTGGTCTTACGTGCTCTCTCGCCTCCTCTGGTAGTCGACATCAGAAGGGTCATACCAACAATGATCTGTGCCGGAGTTTCGCACTAATAATAACCAACTTGTGAGCACAGCCACCCTGTACTGTGTCCGAGTCAGATTCAGCCAGAGGTCAGACCCGGCTGTTGACAGTCGCTTCAGTCACTGTTCGGTGTCCACTGAGGAATCTCTCCCTAGAGTTGTGGGATTCTGGCGGTCACAAGCGGACAGTATTTCACAGGGGCACCGCAGCGGAAGACACTTTCAGGTCGAGCTGACACACCCCACACCGTGGACACTGAGCTCGGGGAGACAAATTGGGGACACCGGGCTGCGAGCACGTACGCACGTGATGTGCACCTGCCTGTCAACAATTGGCCCGTCATGCTCATTTACTCTTCACGAGACAAGCGTAGCGTAAGGTAGGTGTAAGAAAGCGCGCGCGTATGCGTTTGTGTGTGTGTGTGTGTGTGTGTGTGTGTGCGCGCGCGCGCGCGCGCAGGGAGTATACAAGTACGCAAGGGTATATTCTGTCACCTTTTACCACGCCCATTACCTACAGTAGATGTTCTGTTGGGGAACCAAACATCGTCCACTTCCTAAAGGCGTTCCGAAATGGACATGGCAGCTTGGTGTAGCCGTTCTGACTGTCCTGATCGGTCACGCTGTTTCTCCATGCAGGCTGTACATAAACAAGTGAGTTACCATGTTTGACAGGAAATGAAATCGAACTACATTAAAGATGAAGCCGGAAGAAATGCAAAATTTGAGTGGGGAACCATGCCAGAGGCTTACGCCACTGGCCTTGGATTTAGCCCTGTTACAGTGCCCAGAAACAGATGGTTCCATGTTCGCAGTGTCAACAGAAAGAAAAGTGAACTGCTCTACAGTGTCTTCAACGGAGAAATCAAGAATGGCTTAAAAAAAAAAGAAAGGAAGAAAAAGAAACAACAACAACAAACGTGTCCCCATCGCATTTTCACAGGTAACCCTCCGACGACCGTTCATTTGGTGCTGTGTGTGTAATCAACGTGACTTGTGCCTCTTGCTCTGTCAGTTCACCTGTGCCTTGCCTCGTTTTCTGTATCGCTGCAGTTTGCATCACTCTCCTTCCGACCAACCATTTTGCCTTCTTTAACGTAGAGGCCTGGTCGTCCTGACGTGACGTGTAGCGACCACCGTTCGTGTTGAACCAGTCAGCGCTAATGTCTGTGAGACCAGTCTAATACAGCCCAGAATGGCGCAGTTCGAAGGCCCGACAATCTACGTTGAACACATCATGAAACATGCAGCGTGCAGTTCGGACTATTCTGACCGGGGCATGCCCTGACTGTCCTTCCCCTAGCACAGCGAATAGGTCCACTGGTTGGGCTTACTGTGTGGACACTTTCCCTCCCCGTAAGCTAGCATACCGCGCCCCCCCCCCCCCCCCCCCCCCTCAAGATCTGGCAAAGGACACGGTCAAGAACATTACGAAAATCAGGACCTCTCACAAAGGGGAGCTGTGTGGAGACAAACCTCGTGGTGCACAGCCTGCTTCAGTTCAAGACTGTTCCTTGCTTTGTCAGCAATGAGCACAATGACCCTTCTCTCTCCGTCTTCAACACATTCAGAGTATCCCCAAATATAGCCCCATTTCTCTTCATGAAGCTCTGCAAAAAACAAATGTCCGTAGAGAATTCTGACGGGCAGACTACACAATCTGCCAGAGAGGCCCGGTATTGAAGCTATGTGGGTGAAGATAAGGTTTAGTACGTCCGTGTGATATACGATGGGAAAGAGCGAGTGTTTTGCTCAGCTCGACAGCTTCTGTCAATATATCATCATGACATGTGCGGTTCGAAAGTCACATCGATTCTGTCATGACATGTGCGGTTCAACATTCACATAGATTTCATCATGACATGTATCGTTCAAATTCACATGGACTTCATCATGACATGTACTGTTCAGAATTCACATTGATTTCATCATGTCATGTTCGGTTAAAAAAAATCACAACGATTTGAACATAACACCTATTCTGCCCTACACACAGTCTTTTTTTTTTCCCCATCCCCTCCATACCACTGTCAAATCCATTACTCCCTCTCCTTCTCCTTCTCCCAAATCCTCTCCTCTCTCGCTCGCTCTCTCTCTCTCTCTCTCTCTCTCTCTCTCTCTCTCTCTCTCTCTCCCCTCTACATGGCTAAATGTCAGTCACCATCACACCTGTTGCAGCCAGGTAATGTAGGCAAGGGAGACCACTATAGGGCTACATGTCACAACCACCACACCTGTTGTAGCCAGGTAATGTAGGCAGGGGAAACCACTACAGGGCTATATGTCAGTCACCATCACACCTGTTGGAGCCAGGTAATGTAGGCAGGCGAGACCACTACAGGGCTACATGTCACAACCACCACACCTGTTGTAGCCAGGTAATGCAAGCAGGGGAGACCACTACAGGGCTACATGTCAGTCACCATGACACCTGTTGCAGCCAGGTAATGTTGGCAGTGGAGACCACTAAAGGGCCACATGTGTCACAACCACCACACCTGTTGTGGCCAGTGCATCATGGGCCGACTGTATGGCACGACCCCTGTCTGGGCCATGTTGCACCGAGATTCCCGTCACTCTGCTACATAAACATTCACTCAACAAAACAGGCTTCCCTCTATTACACTGAGTTTCCTCTATCATGCAAGGTTCATTCTATTAAAAAAAGTTTCATCAACTAAACAGTCACTAGTTTATTCACAGGATTCACTCCATTAAACATAGGTCATTCTGTAAACAGACATTGCAGGCTTTACTCCGTTAAAAATGACTCACTGCATTAAACACAGGTCACTGTGTTAAACAGCCTTTACTCTATTAAAAAAAAAAGGGTGGATTCACTTCATTAGACCTTCTATTTAACTGGGTTCACTGACTTAAACAGACCTTATTGTATTACCTCATTTCCTTCCATTCAACAGGTCTTACTCCATTTATTGTATCAAACGCACAACCATTAAAGCAAACAAGTGAATGTCCATTATTAGCACTGCGACTCAGCATACAGAACTGCATGGCGAGTGTGGAAAAAATGTCGTAATTTTGAATTGAAAAAGAGGTGAGAAAAGTTAAAAACAAAAAAATAAGGACCGCCTTTACAGAAAAAAAAAAAAAATGAAATAAAAAATAAAGGAAGAAAAGTGAAAAAAAAAAAAAAAAATCAAAGAAAAAAAAAACAAAGAAGGAAAAAAATAAAAGACAAAAAAACCAGTAAAGGCGGGGGTGGTGGAGGGAAAAAAAAAAAGGTCTTACTCATTATTCAGGCCATATATCATTACGACACAACGTTCACTCTGTTCAGTAGGAATCCCTCCATTAAACATAATTCTTCACTCATTTAAACATAATTTTCACTCTGTTCTCTCATATTAGTTGTTAATTCATTTATCCATCAGCTTAAAATCATGCGTAGTGTGGTCTCAAAACTTAGCAGTTGTGGTGTAGCGTATACGGACTAGTCCGAACGCAGTGACGCCTCCTTGATGAAACAAACTGAAACTCATTCCATTAAACATAACTCACTCCATCATCAAAAACGGTTCATTTCATCAAACAGAGCTTACTCCATTAAACAGCGTTCCCTCCATTAGACAGAGCCGACTCATGAAACGGGTCTTACACCGTTAAGGAGGGTACATTCCATTAAAAATGGTTCATTCAATTAAACGGGGTTGACCCCACTAAAATGGTTTCATTCCATCAGTTAAAAGCTCATGTTAACAGCGCCCGTTTCTCGGCAGCATTTCTCCTGGTCCTCAAACTCTTTACCCTACAAGCTACAGCTCGTATGTGGGACAGAGGCGAGGGAGACTTGAGACAGAGACACGGAATGACAGACAAATAATAGAGAGAGAGAGAGAGAGAGAGAGAGAGAGAGAGAGAGAGAGAGAGAGAGAGAGAGAGAGAGACAAACAAGTGTCCCAGGCAGCGCTGTGAGAAACCCTTGGATGGGTTAGCAAGCTATCATCAGCACGGGGTAGTGAGAGCAAACATTGTCAATGATATCACATCTATCTATCTGTCTGTCTGTCTGTCTATCTATCTGTCTGTCTGTCTATCTTTCTCTATCTAAGGATGAAAAGCGGCTGAGATGTCACCGGATGCAAACACACATTCAGGTACGTGGAAAAGCCAAGAAAAACAACGTGAGAATATAATACCAACTTTGCCGCCACTGTGAAAAAAAAAAATCTTTTGTGAACTCCGTGCTCTCATGATCGAGTAACACACACACACACACACACACGCACACACACATACACACACACACACACACGCACGCATGCACGTAAGCACACAGACACGCACGCACGCACACACATACACACACGCACGCACCCACGCACGCAGACACACACACACACATACACACACACACGCTGCACAAACATTCACATATACCCCCACACAAAAATCGTTCTACTAATCTTTGTGCGCCCCTCTCCTCCTTCTCTCTCTCTCTAACACACTCTCACACCCACCACGCTCACCCTTCTTCCGCCCCCTCCTTCGTTCCCCACCCCACCTCTCTCAACGACACTTGACCCAAACTACGCACCCGAATTCTTGCTGTTTCTTTCCTTTTTTCCCCCCTTCTTTCAAAAGCCCTCCCCCCCATTCCCCGAGTGCCGTTGCACACAGCATCCTGTTCCACGAAGGAGGCAATGTCGGCGGTGCTGAGGGCAGAGCGGGGTGACCCCGGGGGGTCAAGTAGCACGTGTCACAGCCGAACACACCGCCTGTCACACAGTCACTGTCATGTCACGCTGCAATCGGTGAAAGCTGCCATCCGGAGGCGTGGCACACACACACACACACACACACACACACACACACACACACATGGCCCTGGGAGTCGACCCACCCCCTCTGTGAGTTGCCACCCCAGAATACCCGTGGGTCTGTTGTTTAGCGCATTCCAACCCATGTTTTGCTTGTTTGGGTTCGTTGTTTGTTGGTACATAGCATTATTTGTAACGAAGACAAGCAGGATCGGGCATGCTTGAGAGAGAGAGAGAGAGAGAGAGAGAGAGAGAGAGAGAGAGAGAGAGAGAGAGAAGGGAGGGAGGGGGGGGGAAGCAAACAAGAGAAGACAAACATGGATCCCAGGCAGTGTTGAGAGAACCCTTTGATGGGTGAAAAAAGCTGTGATTAGCACGGGGTAGCACGAAACTCCTGTCTCCCCTTGATAGTCCCCCATTTCCTGCTCCGTGCCCCTGCTTTCCATAACGGTGGTCTCCCCTGATCCTCAGATGGTCTGTCTCTGCTCTCTTCCCGCAGCTCCTTCCACTGTGGTATAGTTCAGGGATATTAAGTGTGCACATGTGGTGTGGTTGTTGGTGGTGGTGGTGGTTAAGAATCGGCAGGCTGAGAGACACAGAGAGAGAGAGAGAGAGAGAGAGAGAGAGAGAGGGTGAGGGTGGGGGTGGGGAGGGCTGGGAGTGGGAGGGTTGGAAGGAAATGTCAAAGTATCCAGTACACATTCATCAAGACAGAATGTCCTCCGCGGACCGTCCATCAAGTGAATGTTCCTCTGTGAAAATGGCCCTCTCCCACACCAGGAGTATTCAGTTCATCTTGTCGACAGTCCGGCCGACCGCCAGGTACGATTAGCGAGAGAGAGAGAGAGAGACAGACAGACAGACAGACAGACAGACAGACAGACAGAGAGAGAGAGAGAGAGAGAGAAGAGACAGAGAAGGTAGGGTGGGGAGGGCTGGGGGGGTGGGTGAGTTGGTAAGAAATGTCAAAGTATCCAGTACACATTCACCAGGACAGAATGTCCTCCGCGGACCGTCCATCAAGTGAATGTTCCTCTGTGAAAATGGCCCTCTCCCACACCAGGAGTATTCAGTTCATCTTGTTGACAGTCCGGCCGACCGCCAGGTACGATTAGCGAGAGAGACAGAGAGAGAGAGAGAGAGAGAGAGAGAGAGAGACAGACAGACAGACAGACAGACAGACAGACAGAGAGAGAGAGACAGAGAGAGAAAGAGACAGAGAAGGTAGGGTGGGGAGGGCTGGGGGGTGGAGAGTTGGTAAGAAATGTCAAAGTATCCAGTACACATTCACCAGGACAGAATGTCCTCCGCGGACCGTCCATCAAGTGAATGTTCCTCTGTGAAAATGGCCCTCTCCCACACCAGGAGTATTCAGTTCATCTTGTTGACAGTCCGGCCGACCGCCAGGGGCGATTTCGGGGCTGTCCGCTCGTCAGAGTCAATTCCCTACAAAGAAGTTAAAACAAAAATACTGTCAGCCTTTCCCAACAAACAGACGATGTTACGATTATTGGTGCACGAGGATCTTTCTTTTTCTTTCTTTCTGCGTATGCGTACGCAGGCTGATACTCCTGCGGACACTGCCTGTATAGACAGGCAGTGGAGTTTTGTGTGTATGACCCGTTTGTTTTCCCGCCATTATGGCAGCCATACTCCATCTTCGGGGAATGTGCATGCTACGTGTAACGTGTCATCCATACCAACGGCCAAACTGGCCTTCTCTTTCGAAAGTTGGTGATGGGATTTTACGTGTGTACAAGATGTGCGTGCGTTCATACACGGAACCTCGGTTTACAGTCTCATTCGAAGGACTGTGTGGGGAATGGAGTCGGAACCAATATCAACTCCGAAGGAAAAATCCCCCTGTTCTGAAATTCGAGCCCGCAACCCAGGATTGCGAGTCCGGCGCTCTACCAACTGAGCTATTCCGGGTGCATGAGGATCAAATGGCCGAATATTTTTTTAAAAGCTTTTGTTATCGGCTTCCAGGCATTTAAGATAAAATCTGTCTCGTTCATATTCAAAGTTAAACGGCACGAAGTGATACAGAAACTACACTGTGTTTACTTCATAGTATTTTTCATCTCCGTCTCTTATTTCTCAGTGTCAACAGACCAGCCTGCTTTCTTCGTCAAGCTCTGTCACGTTCCTTGTGTTTGGCAAGAAAAGCTGTTGAACCACTGCACACTTTGGCTCCAGTGGCACTACTGACATGGCACTGATCGACCTTCAGCAGACATGAAGCCGTTCACCCGCCTGTTGACCAAACCTGCAGGTGTGTGTATCTCCAGGGCCTGGCAGACAGTGAATGATACCACCACAGCCCTGGAACCCCGCCATGCAGCCCCTGGTCTTGCTGAGTGCGGTTGGCCAGTGTCCACTTGGTCGGCCTTAATTCAGACAGCACGTGTCCCAATTACCGCCGTCGTACCACAAACTCGTTCCTCCTCCCCTCCCCTCCCCCCGAACGTGTCGTCACTGTCACCGTCTGACGTAACAGACAGCCCAAGCCAGGCGCTTAATCCACAGGTAAACGGTGCGCCCTGGGATCGCTAATCACCAGAAAGGTGTCATGCAAACAGCACGCAGAGAGAGAGAGAGAGAGAGAGAGAGAGAGAGAGAGAGAGGTGGTGGTGCAATGTTGGAGAGAAAGATGTGAGTTGGAGTCTCGTCAACCAGTTCGTTATCTTGGCCTTCAACTTCAGCCCCCACACCTCCCATCCCCTTTACCTACCCTGTCCCTCTGACCCTACCTCACCGCTCTTGTATTTATCGCTTTTTTAATGGCTCGCCATGAAATGCTCTCTCTTTCTCTGTAACTTTCTCTCTGTGCGTGAGCATGTGGTGTGGATGTGTGTGTGTGTGCGTATGTGTGTGTGTGTGTGTGTGTGTGTGTGTGTGTGTGCGTGCGTGCGTGCGTGTGTGTGTGTGTGTGTGTGTGTGTGTGTGTGTGTGATTGACCAACAAACAGGAACCAGGGAGACTTTTGAGATACGCGAGCGGTGGATCTGATGCAACCACTGAACTACCCAGTCCAGAACTGCTTGCACTGACGGGAAATGGAGGGGGGGGGGGGGGGGGGGGGGGAGAGAAGATGCAGGAGACGGCCATCATGTCTTCCACGGCAGGACCTCCAGCTGGGTCTGATGTGCAAGGACACACACACACACACACACACACAAAAGCCACAGCTGTGGCAGTGGAAAGCACACTCATGACGCTGTGCAGCCCTCGACAGGTGGTGCCACCCGTGCAACACAGGATGTGGACCTAGGTAACGACCAGCAGCAGTCACTTCTGCTCTCCTCCCTTTCCCGCGCTTTCATTTCCTCCGCCCTCGTCTTCACTTTCCTCTATCCCCCCCCCCCTCCCCGCTACGATCAAGGTAAGACGACACGGGTCGACAATGGCTTGGTTCACTCTTTTTCCAAGGTATTTCAGCACATAGCTGTCCCAGATATTGAGAGAGAGAGGGACGAGGGAACAGAGAGAGAGAGAGAGAGAGAGAGAGAGAGAGAGAGAGAGAGCGAGCGCAGAACTCTACGCATACATAGAAGGGCGGTCGGTGCGTTTTTCTTTCATCTTGATCACACCCTGTAGAGCGGAACCCTAACTAGCGCAAAACACCCAGTGTCTGAGGCGTGAGCCACACTTCTACTGTCCGGCTGTCAAACACTGAAGGCAGACCACATACAATTTCACCAGCTGTTCTCCATACGACTGTCGGCAAGCTTTCATGTTCTCTGTTGGGGGCACAACGAACAGGGACTAGCGTTCACTATCCCATGACTGTCAAGGACAGAAACATTGACACAGCACCAGGTCACAGTTTCAGTGTGTGTGTGTGTGTGTGTGTGTGTGTGTTTTAGCCGTCAATTCTAGTCCCCCCCCCCCCCCCCCCCGGACTGCCCTCCACCACCCCTCCCTCTGGCGCTACTTAACCCCTCCTGTATTTATATCTTCTGTGGTTTTTATGGCTGACCATGAATACTCGCTTTCTGCGAGTCTGTTATCTGTCTGCATCTTTCAGTCCCTTTCCGCCACTGTGACGTTGTTGCATTTTTTTTTTTTTTTTTTTTTCTTTCTTCCTTTTCCTTTCTTTTTCTTACTGTATGGCAGTAGATAAATCGAGTGGTAGCAATATCCTAGAGACTGAACAGCCGATTTGTCTGTTCATAACATTAACTGACACTATTTCCCTTTGTTTTCGGTGAGATGAGTGCGGCAAGGGGGGGGGGGGGGGGGGGAGACAGAAAGGGGGGGGGGTAGGAAGGAATATGAGGACCACATGCTAGTGCATACAATACAGACCTGTTCATGCAGCACCCTTGTGATCAACAGATCTCTCAGCTACCAGCCACGAACAACACCTGTTTATCTAAACTGCGCCCAGCCAATCGCTGCACAAAGCCGGCATCTCCATTTCCCCATATTGCATCAAAAGGTCCAGAACCTAGTCCATCTCTAAAAGATCCAGTGGAGGTAGCCGAGGTGGGGAGGCAAGTGGACGGAGGGGGGACGCGTGTCACCATAACCAATGACATGGATTCCAGTTCGTGTCCCTGATTCCGATCTTCATGTGACGGTCAGCCCAGGTGAATGAGATGTGATCGCTCTTCAGCATGATGATCGACACAAACACCATCAACACCCGTGTGACGTCATCGAAACATCACTCCATGCCCGTGTGACATCGTCGACACCCACATCACTCAGTGCCCGTGTGACGTCATCGTCACACACCACTCAATGCCCGTGACAGTCCTGACCAAAGATGTACAGCATTTCCCCTCACCATTCCACTAATGGCCCATGACTGGCGCAGATCAGTAACCACTTCCAGGCTCCACATGTATCCCCACCCCCCACCCCCCTGTACCCCCTCCCCTCCTCGAGTGCTACGAGAGAATGGTTCAGTGGACTGAGCTCCCCCTTCAGGTGACCACGTGTGCCGGCTTGTTTCCTGTTCTGTGAGGGCTGCTCACTGCCTGCATGCTGCCTCTGTCCGCACGTCGATCACCACGCTTCGGTTTGACCATTTGACTGTCAACGGCGAAGAGCAGCAACCAGCCAGCCATGCAGTGAACAGCAGACAAACAGAAGGCAATCAGACCGACAGGAAGTGGTGACTGCTTGCAATGTGCGCTTCGGAACCACTGAAAGGCAAAGATACGTGTGGCTTGAAGGTTTAAGTCCCACAGCGTCACAGCCACAGGGACAGTGAACTGTTAGAGGTTCGCCGTGTCTGGGGCACGGCAGATAGAAGGCAATGTCTATCCCTCTTCTTCCGCTGCCTTTAATCTTCCCTGAACTGAATCAGGTACCCATTTGCAAGCACGTAGACAAATAGGGTTTTAAATCCGAAAAATGGAAGGATTGCATTTAGGTTTGGTTCAATCACAGTACGGTTTAGCTCCCACACCCAGCACACAGAATATGGCTACGGGGGGGGGGGGGGGGGGGGGGGGGGGGGGGGGGGAGCGAAGGAGAGAGGGGGGGGGGAGGAGGGGCCTATCTAGCATTATACTGATACCACCAGAACTACAACAGTTTAAGACAGGCAGCGACATCGCCAAAGTTTTCATGTTGGGCGTTAGCGAGATTCAGACCAGCAACGTGCGACTGCAGAGCTAACCACGGTGCCCACAGAACTAGCTGAACGGCTCTTTGCCTCACCGGTGCCAGCGTTGAGGACGGCCCACTACAGCCCACAGTCACCAGCTCTCCAGACTTCAGGACACCAGACAGCAGGAAAGCCGCTGGATGGGAAAAACACCATGACAAGAACGTGTCGCCAGAGGGAAGGATTGTCAAGTTGTTTCAATCCGGCACTCCATATCAGTGACTGTTGCCTTCAGTCTGTTTCCCCTTGACGCCCTAATCCAACACTGGACAGATCCAGGGAGGTCCTCTGGCCAGCCGTCCGTCAACCACTTCACTGGGCACTCGGCATTGTAACGTCAGCCCCTCTGGCCAGCTGCAGTTTCGTGGCATGAGGAAAAAGGTTCAAACAAAGGATCGCTTTGCTAATTTAAGATAATGAATCACAATATTACAAAGAAATACAAAAAAAAAAAAAAAAAGAGAGAGAGAGAGGGAGTTTTCACTGTAATGTTTTGTGTACACACACACGTGACTGTGTGTGTGTGTGTGTGTGTGTGTGTGTGTGTGTGTGTGTGTGTGTGTGTGCGCGCGCGCGCGCGCGCGCGCGTGCGCCTGCCATTGAGCGCGTGTCGTTTTACCACTTGAAACAGCAACAGCACAGTAGAAGGTGTACCGCAGTTGAAGTCATATAATGGGGACAGTCATAGAAGTGGTAGAAGCAGAAATACAAACAGCAGAAGTAGCGGACGTAATAGCAGAAGCAGTGATAACAAGTTTGCAGGGAGACCACTGTGACATGGAGTGTTGTCCCCCAGGCGTTCCCGTGATGACTAGCATGCTGACAACACCCCTCTACCCCCTTCACAAAACGTTCAGCTGTCACCAAGGACCCCACCCCATCCCCAACTTCTTTCTCCCCCACACCGATGTCTGTCAGTGCGGAGACGTATGAATGGAGTTGAAGTCCCCCACACTCAACCCTGCCTGTAGTAGAAAAGCAGCAGCAACAATAGCAGTACCATGTCCCCCCCTCCCTCTCCCCTCGCTAAGCATCGCCTCCCCCCCCCCCCCCCCCCCCCCCCCAGTGCAGAAAGTGTAAGTGTTAAGAGACAGGACCCATGGCAAATCCTAGTTCAGCAGAACCAAACCCCGCCCCCCCCCCCCCCCCCCCCCCCCCCGAACCCCCGTCGCTCTGTCTCACCCTCATTGATCGGCACGGTCACAGAATGAAGGCTGTCTGTTCGGGAGGTCGCAATCGATGACATCGAGACCAACGACTACCACAAAGGATTTAGCAAGAATGGTTTCCAGGGTTGGAGAAGGTCGGGAGGTGATGTCTGGAGTTTCTGACCCCCCCCCCCCCCCCCCCCCCCCCCCCCCCCCCCCCCCCCCCCGCCCCAATCCAGCACAAAAAAAATCATTTTGGCACCCCCCCCCCCCCCAACCTGTAATCCACTAGGGGAGAACTCCTAATCCCCCATTTGGAGACACCCTCGCCTCCTCTCTCATATAGCTGATCTGTCACTGGTAACATTTCCAGTAGTTGTAGTCGTACTACCCATCGTTTTATTACTAGCAGTACTTGTAGTTGTTGCGGTTGGATATGTAGTGCGAGCAGCTTTTGCAGAAGTTCTAGTAGTTGAAGTAGTAGTACTGGCAACTGTAGCCGTAGCACCAGTAGTTGTTGTTGTAGTACCAGTAGTTGTTGTAGTAGTAGCACAACAGTGCCATCGTGATTGTCATGAAGTCAAAAATAGAGCCAGTTTTTCACACACACACACACACACACACACACACACACACACACACAAAACTAACTAACACACACGAGAATGAGTAGTTCTGCAGCCCTTACCACTCTCCCCTCTAAACTCCCCCTTAGATCAATCATATTCCTGATGCTCCTCTTCTTCCATCTCAACACAATAACTACAGCAAAAGTCCTCCCCCCCCCCCCTCCCCCCCCCCCCCCCCCCCCCCCCCCCCCCCACCTTTGCCTCCTCCCCTTTTGCCGCGGCTCCTCCTTCTCCCAGAGGCTGACCCCTCACAGAGCCGTTGGCACCCTACCGGCCTGGGTGCCGGGGACAGTGCTGACCCCTCACAGAGTGGTTAGCACACTACCGGCCTGGCAGGGTGGCCCTTTGATGTCTGGGTGTCGGGGGCAGTGCTGACCCCCTCACAAAGTGGTTGGCATCCTACCGGCCAGTGGGAGTGGCCCTTTGATATCTGGGTACAGAGGGGCAGCGCTGGTCAGACATGAAAGGAGTGAGGGGAGAAAGGGGGAACAGCGTTGTTAAGGCTGAGGACACAGCCGACTGCCCCCGCTATGAAGACAGTCTTGCCTAAGGGCTGAGGGAAGGTCGTATCGGGACAGAAGCCAACTGATTGTGTGTGCGTGTAATGACTGTGACAGGAGCTCTGTGTGTTCAAGGTCACCTGACTTTGGACGAAGGACTGGGGATCTCACAGCATTGCAGATACACGGAATTCACACATCATCAGCGCACTTGCATGCGCGCGCGCGCACTGAGATGCTAAAGAAAACACAACGTCCTACACACAGAGAACGACAGACAATGAGCAATAGGAAAGTACATTCAGAGAGAGAGAGAGAGAGAGAGAGAGAGAGAGAGTCAGAGAAATGGTCGGACTGATGGTGGGAGGTGGGTAAGGGGAAGGAGACAGGACAGTGAATGGATGATTTCCCAACATCAGTGGCAACAGTAGTGGCAGTAGTCGTGCACTGTGCGATAAGCGATCATGACATTCCACAGGGGTTTTTCTACAGCAGTCCAGGCCGTTGCGAGTGCTAGACAGTCAACCTCTCCGACTGCAGCAAAAGTAGTCCCACCTAGATTCACATCCCTTCCCCAACACATGCTCTTCCCCCCCTCTCTTTACCACCAACGGACGTAAACATCCTGTTTGTTGTCCCTCTTTTCCTCATTCACAAGCTGGCCCACATTCACATGATCCCTACACTCACACGGTCCTCACATGCACACAGTATACACATTCCTATGTCCCCAGTCTCACAGATTCTCACTCTCATTCCATCTTCACACCCACATGGTCCTCACTCTCATTCCATCTTCACACCCACACGGTCCTCACTCTCATTCCATCTTCACACTCACACGGTCCTCGCTCTCATTCCATCTTCACACCCACACGGTCCTCCATCTCATTCCATCTTCACACTCACACGGTCCTCACTCTCATTCCATCTTCACACCCACACGGTCCTCACTCTCATTCCATCTTCACACCCACACGGTCCTCGCTCTCATTATCTTCACTCTCACACGGTCCCTCACTCTCATTCCATCTTCACACTCACACGGTCCTCACTCTCATTCCATCTTCACACCCACACGGTCCTCACTCTCATTCCATCTTCACACCCACACGGTCCTCACTCTCATTCCATCTTCACACTCACACACGGTCCTCACTCTCATTCCATCTTCACACCCACACGGTCCTCACTCTCATTCCATCTTCACACCCACACGGTCCTCACTCTCATTCCATCTTCACACTCACACGGTCCTCGCTCTCATTCCATCCTCACACTCACACGGTCCTCACATGCATACAGTATACACATTCCTATGTCTCCAATCTCACAGGTTCTCACTCTCATTCCATCTTCACACCCACATGGTCCTCACTCTCATTCCACCTTCACTCTCACACAGTCCTCACTCTCATTCCATCTTCATACGGTCCTCATTCTCATTCCCTCTTCACATCCACATGGTCCTCACTCTCATTCCATCCTCACATTCACATGGTCCTCGCTCTCATTCTACCTTCACTCTCACACGATCCTCACTCTCACTCCATCTTCACACTCACACGGTCCTCAATCTCATTCCATCTTCACTCTCACACGGTCCTCGCTCTCATTCCATCTTCACTCTCACACGGTCCTCACTCTCACTCCATCTTCACACTCACACAGTCCTCACTCTCATTCCATCTTCACACGCACACAGTCCTCACTCTCATTCCATCTTCACACCCACACGGTCCTCACTCTCATTCCATCTTCACACCCACACGGTTCTCACTCTCATTCCATCTTCACACCCACAGGTTCCCCACATGCCGGGCAATGAAAGGGGAGTACTTGCGAGCACTGAACAGTACAAATACTGGCCAGACCGCTAGGTATCCTATCTGGCTTTCAGCTCTACATCAGCTACTTTTAATTCTCACTCTCCTGCATTGCTGGATCTCCTGTTGTACTCTTCACACCGCCACTGCGTCCATGGCTGGTCTTCCCCTCCAGATCATATCCCTCTTTGTTTGGACACAAAACAAGCGGGGTACCTGAGCCTTTGCTGTCCCACCATCACGTTCAGTCCTGACCCAAGGACGTATGGGCCGTGTTTACCTGGCAGTGCCATCCCCGGGGTTCTAAGCCACTTGAAAGAGTGTGGGAACAAGGACTGTGTCCCCCCCCCCCCCCCCCCCCCCCCCCCCCCCCCGTCCCCCACTCTTCTCGGCGTGGTCTTCTGCCGCTATCGGTTGCTGTCTGAGCTGTCCCAGGATCAAAGGGAAGTCACTCTCACGGGGTGAGTGAAGGCGGAAAGACAAACAGTCCGGAGGGCGGGACAAGGACCTGGGCTGTCCCCGGGAGACGGACCAATCCGCTTGTCTGTCTGCACATTGGGTAACGACCAGAACGAGGACCTTGAAGGTCGCCCTATCTCTGCAGCTCAAGGAGAATCGGAATCTCTCTCTCTCTCTCTCTCTCACACACACACACACACACACACACACACACACACACACACACAAAGGCGGATACACGCATATCAAATGCTGTATGCTCATGTACACAGAGATCAATGTATGTATGCAAAATAAACGGCGCGAGAAAGAATGGGAAGGGAAGGGAGCTGGGGGTGGCGGCGGCGCTAATGAGCGGGAGGGGGGGGGGGGGGGAGATGGGAGGGGGGTTGGGGTGGGGGAGAGGTAGTAAGCCGAGAAGAAAGTAGAGGCAGAAGACAAAGAGACTATCGCATTCAACCTACAGTTAATAGATGCACAGCGCTGCGTTGCAATTGGTCGCGCCTCACTCTCCCCCCCAAAACAAAGGACTTCAAACCGACAAGTGTGAGCCTGTGGTGGACATGTGAAGGAACACACACACACACACACACACACACACTCTCTCTCTCTCTCTCTCTCTCTCTCTCTCTCTCTGTCACTGGCAATACTGGCTGGACGCTGTCCACAACCCTCACCTGGGCCGGGGTAGCATGGAGCCGGAGGGACCGCAAGCGGGAGAGGAGCCGACTCTCACTTTAACCCATTCCAGCGGGTGGAAACAGTAATTGTCTGATCATCTTGGTACGACGTCCGCCTTGCATCAGGACTTCAACACAGGCCGCCTTCAGTCCATGCCCAATGTATTGTGCTGCACTGCATTTCACTGTGTTGTATTGCATCGTGTTGTAACGTGCCGCGTTGCACTGTTTTGTGCTGTTTCGTATTGTCTTGTGCTGTGTTGTATCATATAGTGCTGTGTTGTATCGCATAGGAGTTGTATCGTGTATGGAGTTGAATCGCATTGCGTTGCCTTGTGTTATATCATTTTGTATTATGCTGAGTTGTATTGCATGGTACGTTGCAGTGTGGTGCATGGGATCGAATTACACTGTATGTGATGTTGGCTGTACCGCACTGAATGTATGATTTGCATTGCAATACGTTCTATTGTACTGTATCGCGTTCTACGGTGTTGTTGGTTTGTTGGTCACAACAGACTGCATACCAAACATTAATGAGCAAAGGCCTTGCAAAAGAAGTCGAGTATCTACAGATTGGCGCAATCGGATTGTTTTGAGAATTTCTACTGTGTCTGAAAGTTGATTCTCCTCATTTTCTTTCATATGGCCATCAAGGTACAAGCCAGGTGGTTCCAAGCAGACACATTAAAATCAAAGGAATAGGATTATTTTGTGCTCTTGAAGCTGGCGCAAAGATAAGACCACGGTGAGTGCGAAGGCCTGAAATGTGTGCCAACTGAGGAGAGGGTTATGTATTTGAAGACTGCTAATCATGATTTCATCGGTGAAGATCCCCCACCCCCCACCCCAAACAAGGGAAATAATTGGCGGGGACTTGTTCTTTTGATCAAGTATCAGTTTAACATTAAATGCTGGCTCAAATCATGGTAGGCCTCAAAACGCTTACCTGGATTATATAGTGTTTTAGTGCAAAATCCTTGTTTTATATCCTAATTGTGGCGTGTGCCCAACAGTGAACTGATAACTCTGTGAGACACTGGGCCTTATCACCCCTGGGGATAGCTCGTGGCCACAGTATCCTGTCACACCGTACCTCTTCATTCCCTGTTCTGGTCTGCCTACGTCTTTGTCCACTGATCAGAGTGGATTATTGTTTTTTTTTCTGCCAAAGACAATAACCACCACCATTCTGGTCGCCCTGGGTCCAACAATGTGCACCAGGTGCCTGAAGCAGCCTACAGAGGAGACAGACAGGCCTCAACCACAGGGATGGAAACGTCCCGACACAGACAGATTTCTCTGGGAAAGTAGACACATGGGTTACACATAATGTTACCCACAGAAACTTCAACATCAGGAACAGTAACCATCATACCTCGCCTGGGCACTAGTTTGACAAAAGCATACTCCCATCCCCCAATCCCCCCCCCCCCCCCCCCCCCCCCCCCCCCCTCATCCTCAGCCCCCTCTCCTCTTCTCTCCCCCCCCCCTCCTGCACTTTATCCCTGCCCTACAAAGTTCTCCCTCACTACAGCAATCATCCTACTTTCCCAAAGTGTTTACAGTCGCTAGACATTGCGTGGAGACACTGTAAGGAGCAGGCACAAAAAAAAGGCAGGGCGCGACAGGAAGGGAGATTAGGTTTCATGACGGCTTGCCTTTTAATGGTCGTGCGTCTCATGGGCCTCTTCACAACGTAAAATAAAAGTCAACTCCACTGGCGCCCATAGCTATGACATTGACTGGCTGCCATTGCAACCACACTGAACTCACCTTCTACTCTGTGTGTGTGTGTGTGTGTGTGTGTGAGCACGCGCGGTCGGTAATTGATCGATGCTTACAGACCCTGGCCCTCGCCCCGCCCACCACACAAGCACCACTCCCACCCTGACCCAATGTGCCACAGTGCAGAAGGTCGACAGCAACGTCACTGTCATGAATTCAGCAATAAACACATACCACATGGCGCATCCCTCTCGTACAACAAAACACGATGGGGAGGGAGGGAGGGAGACAAGAGGGGGTGGAGGGAGACAGAGAGAGAGAGAGAGAGAGAGAGAGAGAGAGAGAGAGAGAAAGAAATATTATTTCACCAACGTAGTGAGAAAAGCAAATACAAATGCTTTTTCCAGCCAGCCCTGGGGAAAAAGGAAAAAAAAAACAAAACAAATAAAGGTACATGCTGAGAGAGAGAGAGAGAGAGAGAGAGAGAGAGAGAGAGAGAGAGAGAGACAGACAGACAGACAGACAGACAGACAGACAGAGAGAGAGACACACACACAGAGAAGTGAAAGAGAAGAGAAGAGAAGAGACAGACAGACAGAGAGAAGGAGAGAGGGAGTTGGAGGGTGGGACGGAGGGACAGCGAGAGAGAGAGAGAGAGAGAGAGAGAGAGAGAGAGAGAGAGAGAGAGAGAGAGAGAGAGAGAGAGGATGGGTGAAGTGGAGAAGGTGGATGGTGGTGGAGGTGGCAGGTATAGCAGTGAATGACGCAGCAGAGTTGAAGTGGGATGTAACCCGACTCTCCATTCAGGTGTGAAATCCTCCTTAATCCGCTCAGGCTTTGCGTGACGGAGGTGCTAAACTCTTCTGCTCCTATTGTCCTGCTTCCTTCTACTTCTGTCTTTCTTTCCTTTTTTTTTTTTTTTTTTTTTGGGGGGGGGGGGGGGGGGGGAGGGAGGGCGTCTTACACCTGCCGTCGTCTGCACTCTTCCTGCCCACACGCGTAACACACATGCACACAATCAAACACACGAAAAACTACGTACACACACATGCCTGTTACAGTCCGCATGCACCAACGTACACACAAGGAAAAATCATCCCCTAAACACCTGCAAACACGCAGACATGCAGAAGGGCACAAAACTAGTTTAAGGTTACATCAGTCCTAGGACATCACACACACATACACACACACACACACACAAGCACACACACAAGCACACACACACACACACACACACACACACACACACACACACACACACAAGCACAGTGAGAAATAAGCACACGCACACGCACAGTGAGAAAAAAAACATTATACACACTACATGTCACACACACACCGACGTAGACACAAAGAAAACCACCCAGGAACACTGGAAGCATGTAGTCATACAAAAACTAATGCCGACAGACAGACACACGCAGGACATAACCAGTTTCATGTCCCCCCCTCCCCCCCCCCCCCCCCCCCCCCCCCCCCCCCACCCCCCCCCCCCCCCCCCCCCCCCCCCCCCCCCCAATCGCTCTCACACACCTGCATATACACAGACACATGCACAGACA
>JADBJO010001100.1:30000-47500 GCA_016801955.1 Conus betulinus
GCAGATAACACACACACACACACACACACACACACACACACACAGGCGCGTGGCGCGCGCGCGCACGCACATATACACACACACATGGAACACAGCCAGATATAACGTTCCGACATTAAAAAACCTGTGCCAACTCTTGCCGCTTATCTAGTGATAAGAAGGTCACACACACACTGCAGCCTTTGATAGTTCACGTACATTACAACTTTCAATCTATTTCACATACAGTACACCTTCCACATAGTTTACAGACATCACAGCCTTCAATATAGGCCTACCTCATGCACATCAGACACTTCACACACAATCCTATTTCACGTACGTCACAAGAATTGTGATCTGTACAAGCCCTGAAGCATGAAAACGGCTATTTACTGCAATGTTTATTTCCTGCTTCCTGCAGTCGGCACCTTTGCACAACGGTCTATTAATGCCCACATTCCTGACACCGGTACCTGTGACACCAGTGTGCACCAACATGCACGTGAAACACGGTGACCTGTTTCCATGCATAACCTAGTGCCATCATAACCCCGCCTGACTCGGTCAGACCAGTAATCAGGAACAAGTGATTATGAACCGACCGTCTGTGAAGACCACATAGTCGGGCCTGATATTAGTAACAACGGTTTTCCTGTAGAATATCACGTAAACGCGGCTATTATGAGTTTTTGAATGACTCCCGAGTGAAACGGCTCGTATCATGACGTCAACACAGGCACTGACGTAATATTTGACGGAGTTCTGCACAAAGAATGTTCTAAAAGTATCGTTGTGCATTGACTCGGATGATAATTATGTCCCCTTGCCGGTAACTTTACACAGTAGTTATGGTTCTTGATTAAAGTGCAGATGGACACCGGCCGAGACAAAAGTTCATTGAGAGAGAGAGAGAGAGAGAGAGAGAGAGAGAGAGACAGACAGACAGACAGACAGACGGACGCAGGCCCAGTGAGGGCAGTGTTCCCAGCAGCCCCCACAGCCGGCTGGTCCACTGACCGTTCTTGCTGAAGTCCAGTTCCTCCAGATGGTCCAGGCTGGCGATGGCGGGAGGGATGTTGGTGATTTCGTTGTCGCTGATACTTAACTTGCGTAAACCATGACAGTAGAACAGCTCCTGACACACACACAAGCAGGTAGCTGCAAGGATGAAGGAGGAACACAAGGAACCAATAACACAGCTAAGGGGTCATGTATATATGCTCCGTTTCCCTGTCCTGTTACATAATACAGACGTAATTAGACAAATAGGCTAATATGCGAGACACACACACACACACACACACACACACACACACACACACACACACACACACACACACACACACACACACACACACACACACACGCACGCACACACGCACGCTTACACACACACACACGCACACACACACACACACACACACACACACACACACACACACACACACACACACACACACAAGCAGACAACTGCAAAGATGAAGGAGAGGAACACAAGGATCCATTGACATAGCTCATGTGGACACATGCTCCGTTTCCTTCTCCTGTTACGTGATACACAGACATTAGACACAGACACTGAGATAGATAGGCTAGCACATGTCCCTCCCACACCTCTCTCTCTCTCACACTCACACACTCACACACACACACACACACACACACACACACACACACACACACACACACACACACACACACACACATACACACGAACGAACGCACACACACAAACACATCTATCTGATGTCACTATAGCACAGTTCAACCACATAGCGCATTTTCTGACAGTCATACGAAGACATACAGTGTCAATAAAACATACAAACACCAGCGCATCTATAGGTACTTTATAGTGTCAATAACACACACACACACACACACACACACACACACACACACACACACACACACACACACAGACAGAGGTACATTACAGTGTCAATAGACTCACAGACACACATTTAAACAAATAAGAATTTTTACAGTGTCCATACATCACACACAAACATCAACAGAAAGGTACTTTATAGTGTCACAAAACATACAGAGACGCACACAAACACGAGGACTTTGGTACTTTACAGTGTCAATAAAACACACACACACAACAACAACAACACGCTGGAACTTTACAGTGTCAATAAACAGCCAAAGCCCAACACATCGGGGGGGGGGGACGTGGCTGGAGGTAGGTATGTGGGGGGAGGGAGGTATGTGTGTCACAGTGTGTTTTGAGCATTTGCATGCACAGTGACAGCCAGATCACTTGTCCGCTTTTGGAGAAATCCCCCGCCCCCCCCCCCCCCCCCCCCCTCCTTCTTTCTCTAATTTTCTCAACATGTGTTCAACGTTCAAAGCGTTCAGTCTCTTTCGCATTTAACCTAAGTTATTTACCGCACTACACGCTTGTTACACTAATGTGTTCACGACCACATACCTGTACCTGTCGTACGAAAGAAATTGCCCTGTTGATTTATCATTTTTTTTTTTTCAACAAACACGAATGAAATCGATCTTGACAAGGCAACAGTCCTGATATGGCCCTAGGCAGTCGACTGACCAAGAGATAACCTGGACTGATTTGAAATCAAATCTGTTCACAACTACACACCTGCTGGACTAATGTATTCACGACTACACCTCACAGCCTAATTAATTCACAACTTGCACACCACAGAAACGGATTTATTTACAGATGTTACTCTGTCGCCTATTTCACTGAAGACTATCCATCTGCTTGGCTAAACCATTCATGACTTTTAAATCTGTTCGGCTAAATTATTAACGATGCTATTAAAACTTTGCTCGGCTAAATCATTTATGACTATAAACCTGATCGGCTAAATTATTCACGACCATACATGTTTCAGCTTCATTATGAACGACTACAAATCTGTTCGGCAAAGTCATTCTTGACAACTTGTTCGGCTAAACCTTTCAACTACCTGTTTGGCAAATCATTCATGACTATAAATTTGTTCAACTGAATTATTATTCACGACTATAAATCTGTTCGGCTATACTATATAAAAACAAATCTTTTCGCCTAAATCAATCAAGACCGTACATATCTATGCTGAAATTATTCACGATCACAGCTCATGGCTTAAATTATCATGGCTATATAGGTTAGGTAAATCATTCACGACTCTACACCTGTTAGTCTACATTATTCAGGACTACTCATCTCTTTAACTAAACTTTTTTCAGGACTGTAAATCTGTTAAACCTACAGTACTCAGGAATACATCTATTTGCTTAATTCTTTTTATCAGAACATGACACCTGTTTTCCAAAATTAATCAGGACAGATTTCCGAAAGCCTAAATGATTTAGGGCTATAACTCTGTTAGGCTAATTATTCAGGACTATAAATCTCTTAGCAAAAATCTACGACTTTACATTTATTAGACTAAATCATTCACGACTAGACATTTGTTGGACGGGTCCAGTCATAAACCTGCCACTAGTCGCCAAGGGTATCCAGGACTATAAATGTTCCAGACTGATTTCTTCGCATGTCGTAATGCTCATTCATTGGTGATTAAACACGTGCTAGCTTCATATATTCATGACGACAGATCTGTTAGATTAGCACCCTTTTCACGGCACACCTGTGGGACTAATCAGCAGTTAACGACATTCCCCCTGTTCAGCCAAACACTCATTTCACGGCTCCCTCCTAGCGCCATCAGACACAGTGGTCAGCCAGCACAATGCCCGTCCGGGGGGACCGGACAGCGCGGACAGTGGACACATCACGTGCAGCTGACAACCGTCAATCAAACGAGGGCTGTACGGGGTGGCCATGAGGGACCCCCCCTGAGGTCACCGGAACAGGTGACTGACATCAGGTCTAAGACTGGCTGGACAGAGGTCACGCTACATTACCCTCACCTGAGATTGCTGCAAGGGGCAAGGTGTGTGCTGGGACCACGCCCCGACATAAAGCAGACAGTAATCTGTGATTAGCACGGGGCGAGTTGGACACCGGAGGACGGCGTTGCTGGCTGGGACTACTACTGTAAGTAGGAGAGGTGAGGGGAGAGGGGAGGGAAGGCAACAGTTTATGGGATGATTACCTCCCTTCATTTCTCACACACCGGAACATGAAAGGGGTTGTGTACACTAAAAAACATTCCACACAGCCATCGTGATTCAGAGATACAACTAATACGTTGGAGAAGGGGCGGGGGGATACAGTCTGATGACGGGGTTGGAGAGAGGAGAGGGGTGGAAAGGGCGATAAGGTGACGCCTGTGCAATAAAAACATTCCACACCGCCAACATGATACACAGAAGAACAGGACGGAAAGGGGAAAGGTGAGAGCAAAGCTGTAGAGGTGGGAAGTATAGGAGTCGGCGCAGGGATGAGGTGAGTGTGTGTGTGTGTTTTGGGGGGGGGGGGTGGGGGGTAAAACTGAAGGGTTTGAGTAGAAGGAAGGACAGCGTGTGTCAGACGCCGGGAAACCGTTGAGGTGGGTCAGGTATAAATACAATGCAGAAGCATACACCCACCCAGGACCCGTCCACCACCATTCACATGCATTTCACCCCCACCTCCCAGCAAACATACACATTTCATATCCCCCCCCCCCCCCCCCCAACCCCCGATACCCGCCCACACGAAGACACATCATCCTACGCTCCTCTCCACACATAGCTTCCACATATCATCATGCGCATACACCTAAACCTCTCTCTGTTTTTCTCTCTCTCGCCTCGTCTGTCTATCTCTCTCTCTCTCTCTCTCACACACACACACACGCAGCGCGCGCGCGCGCGCGTACACATTGACAAAGACAGACAGACAGACAGACAGACAAACACACATATCACCACCACCACCACCACCACCCTGCCCACCCTCACAGCCTCCTCACCCTGGGTAGGTCCCTGATCTGGTTGGAGTCGGCGTACAGCTCCTCCAGGGTGCGCTCAAAGTTGAAGACGTCTGCCGGAACGTCCGTCAGGCTGCTGTGCCGGTAGTCCAGAACCCGCACCTCCTCCTCCATCTTGGGTCGGAGGCACGGACACTTCCGTAACACCAGCTTGGCCGCCATCCTCCCTCCTCTGCGCAACCAGGGCAGGACTGGGGTGAGAGTGTGCTGAACGACAGGAAGGCGTTGGTTATGAGAGTCCACTGACGGGGTGGAAGGACTGACGAGGAGTGTTCCAGGACAGGAAGAATTGGTTGAGGAAGGTGACGTGGAAGCAGCAGATAAAGGTCCACCTACAGACCGGAGGGATTGATCAAGGGTGCATTTAAATGTTGGGGGACTGGTTAAAGTTCCATGGGATGATAGGTGGGGTTTGCTGAGGGTCCAGATAATGACCGGAATGATTGGTTAAGGGTCCACTGAATCAGTAACTGAAGGGATCCTGTAGGGGTTGACCGAGGGTCTATTTTAATGTTTGGGGGAACTGGATGAAAGTTCATTTAATGACTGTAATGACCGGATGAGGGTTTGTTTAATGATTGAAGGGATAAGCTGTGTGGATCCTTTCAATCTGACGGATTGGGTGGGTAGATATTCAGTGACTGTTTGGCCTGGGTGGATCTATTCAACAAGGACGGGATTTGGCTGGGTAGATCTGTTCAATGACCTACGGATTGGCTGAACTGATCCATTTAATGACCGAGACGGGATTAGTTGGACAGATGCATTTGATGACTGTGAAGATTGTTGGATTGGTGGATCAGTTCAATGATTGATGAGGCTGACCGGGTGGAGCCATTAACAATTTAAATAATTTATTATGAGACTGGCTGGAAGGAAGGATCTATTAAACGGTTGATGGAATGGTTTGGTAAACCTTTTCAATGACTGGAGAGTTTATCTGTGTGGTTTTAGTCAAAGACCGAAGAGAATGGCTGGGTGGAACTATCTGACACTTGGTGGAACTGGCTGGGTGAATCCATTCTCTATATAGATAGGCTGGGTGGATAAGATCAAAAAGATTGACTGGGTGGATCCGTTTCACGGATTCAGAATCGGATGATCAGTAACCGATTGTTGACAGGTACTGACATACAAGCCGGCGCGGCCGCGCTCGCTCTTAACACACACACACACACACACACACACACACACACACACACACACACACACACACACACACACACCGATATATATTATGCAAACAGGCACGCACGCTCATCCACACATACAGGCTGTCAATCTATTTTTCAACCTGTATTTTATACATATATATATATATTACACACACACACACACACACACACACACACACACACACACACACATATATATATATATATATATATATATATATATATATATATATGTATATATATATATAGTGTGGTGTGTGTGTAGTGTGTGTGTGTGTGTGTGTGTGTGTGTGTGTGTGTGTGTGTGTGTGTGTGTGTGTGTGTGTGTGTGTGAGCGCGCGCGCGCGCCGCGCGCACGCGCGTGAATTTTCGAATGCGCGCGCGTTTGCAGGTGACTATGTGTCCAGAAAGCGAGGGAGTGGGGGGAGAGAGAGAGAGAGAGAGAGAGAGAGAGAGAGAGAGAGAGAGAGAGGAGAGAGAGAGAGAGAGAGAGAGATGACCTTAACAAACAACAACTACACACACACACACACACACACACACACACACACACACACACACACACACACAAGCACGCACGCACGCACACACACACACACACACACACACACACACACACACACACACACACACACACACACACACAAAGGCACAAACCTTTTAGGGTGCCCATACCACCACAGAGGACAGACAAAGGCGGACGACAACTCCAGGTAAAAAGCAAAAGAGCGGGGATCGAATTACCCTGCATTGTGCGCGCACACCGTCCATACAAATTACAGCCCTCTCCCCCCACAACAAGATCTACATGGGATAAGAACTGTGAAAAGGACAGACAATAGCCTTCGTCCGCACCCTTCCCTTCCATACAATGCACAGGATAAAAACCCCGTCCTCCCCCTTCTCTCTCTATCTCTGCACACACACACACACACACACACACACACACACACACACACACACACACACACACACACACACACACACACACACACACACACACACAGAGAGAGAGAGAGAGAGAGAGAGAGAGAGGAGAGAGAGAGAGAGAGAGAGAGAGAGAGAGAGAGAGAGAATTTTCAATATTAGACAAATACCAAAAAAAAAAAAAAAAAAAAAAGCTCCTAGGATTTACATGATTTCTCAAAGAACAGTTACAAATGTTCAGTATCATGTTATACATGAACTGACTCAAAGAAAATGCTGGGCCAGTATACATGTACGCCAAGAATACCGTAGCTCTGTAATACTGTTAAAGACTGCGATTTAAACTTACCCCGGCAGTAAACCGCTGTAAATGAACGTAAAAATCATCTTTATCATCATCATCAGAATCATCATATTAGTACCCGGTGGGCTTAGGGCAACACTCAAACTGACCCACCCGTGAATCCCCCCGCCATCCTCGGCCGTCCTCTGCCGCTCTCTCTGGGGAATCGCCACAGGTCAGTTCTGTCCGTTCCTGTAAGTGTCCTTCCACGCCTTCTCCTGTTTGGTCCTTCGTCTGTGCCCTGGGACAGCGCCTGAACGACCGTTTATGCAAGGCCGGATGATCGACAGATTTGACACCACCATTTCAGTGTTTGTCTCTTGACTGCTGTCAGCAGATCTTCACAGGGGCCAATGGTTATCTTGGCAATTCTGCTCACTTCTTCATCGGTGACACGGTGTTTATACAAGATGCGTAAAATCCGCAGTTGCATCTCAGTTCAAACGTCCAGATTCTTCTTTTTTTTTTTTTGTTTTTTGGGGGTTTTTTTGCTGTCCCAACTTCTGCGCAACCTCAGAGGCAGTGCACCCACGCCGCTCATTCCGACACCCCGTCTACAGCCACTGCTGCCGAGTCACTTCGGTGGTGTTCAGTGGCGCCTGTTCTGATCTAACATACGCAGGACACCACCTACTAAGCCCCCTACTGACGACAATAATTGCTTAGTCGCGGAGCCGGCGTGAGTGAGCTCTCCCTCCGGAGGGCGCCACCACGTCCGTCCAACGACAGCCCCCATGGACTCGCCGATACCGGTGACCCCGACGGAACCAAACCAAGGCCACAGACGTGGGAGAGGACATCGAAATTGAGGTCACCATGAGAGCAGGGCATGAAGGGCCACAGAATTTGACTTTTTTTTTTTTTTTTTTCAATGCTGATCGATGAGAATGAGGATGATTAAGATGATGCTACGGATTTCCATTTCGGTCTGAGACTACATGACAGGGCTGTACTCTACGCTTCCTTTCATAATATATATCCCGGCGTCAACCAGGCCCGAGAGATACAGGCACCTGCAGTGTTGGTCAGGAAATTTGAGCAACACTCTCAGAAACGCATCCATTAAGTGGATGAAACTCGACTGTGTGGTCCCAGTCTTCCCAAATGAGTCCGCAGCAAACTCAACTCTGGGTAGGAGCCGTTTGCTGTGTCTTTTGATTGCTTTGGTGTTGGTTGTCATGTTTGGTCTTTTTCTGCTCTGGTGTCCGTACCATCATACACTGAGGATGTTTTGTCCAGGCGTTTCACTGGTTGGGCAAGTGCTCTCTGTCAAGGCAAGACATCTATGTCATCGGCGGAGCTTACACTGGTGATGATTTTGCCTCCAATGCTCACTGCTCCATGATAGCCTTCTCATGCGTCAGTCACGAGTCTTTCCAAACAGACGTTGAAGAGGGTGGGGCAAAGTAGACAGCTCTGTCTGACGCCAACATTTATCATTATTACTGTTCATCATCATCATCATCATCATCATCATCATCATCATCATCATCATCATTACTGTCATTGTTTGCTGTTCACCTATCCAGTCTTTTCATTGCTTTTCTTCATGCTACTTTTTTTTTTTTTTACCTCATCGCTGATATTTGTGTACTTTTTTTTACACAGGATTTTCTTTCTCTGCGTTTCATTGTTGGTTGCGCTCTGCCCTCCTTGCTCCTTTTTCCCTGGTTGTTTTTGCTCTTACGCTGTCTCCTTTAGCTGCACAGGTCAGTGATCTCTGCAGCAAATCTGAGCTCATTTATTCGATGACGTTTCCCAAGAACCTCAATGGCCGTTTCTATCATCGTTGTACTGAATGTCACCATCTCTGCATCCTTTCATCAGGGACAGTCCACAGTGCCAAACTTTACCCTGTCACTGCCTGGAATGTTTCATCACGTCTGCATCCCTTCACCAGGAAAAATCAACAGCGCCAAACTTTACCCTGTCACTGCCTGCCTGACCGTTTCATCACGTCTGCATCCCTTCACGGAAAAGTCAACAGTGCCAAACTTACCCTGTCACTGCCTGGAATGTTTCACCACATCTGCATCCTTTCATCAGGAAAAGTCAACAGTGCCAAACTTACCCTGTCACTGCCGGAAATATTTCAGCCATCTCAGGATCCTTCACTTTCTTTAGGGTCAACCTTCATCTTCCTTTTCCTTCTCCTCCTCCTCTTCTTCTTCTCGTCTTCATCTTGTCTCCTTCTTCGTCTCCTCCTTCTTCATATCTCCCTTCTTCTCCTTCTCTTCTCTTAATTTTTAAAATGGAGACAAAAGTTCATCATTACTATGTTGTGATTGCTTCCAACGCCTGATTCCGGAAAGCTTCCGGGCCTCGAGATGCTCACGCTGGAACTGAAGCGTTTCCACACCGAGATGCCGTCCTGTGGTTGTGCTGTTCACTGTTTGGCCTGTGGAATGGCCATTGTCTGGATGCTTTGTGGGGACCATATGGGTCAACTAACAGGGGACGTGTTGTAGATGGCTAATTCCAGGAGTTCGAGTCCCTATCACGTGTCTCTGCATAGCCTGTTGTTCACAGATGCCTGGTCCGATATTCGCTTCATCCCCTCCAACTCTGGTGCGGCATCCTTGTCTCCCATCACTATGTTTTTCTTTAATTTGGTGTCTGGCTGAGAAAGATCTGTTGGGGCATATGCCCGTAGGATGATGATGCTGAAGAGGGTTGTCCTTAGATAATGATAAGTTGGCTGGAGACACGGCAGCAACTCATCACTGTTCACGCTGTTGTGAACAAGGGAGCCAGTGCCATGTTCACGTTTGTTCCCTCTCCTTCTGAAGTTGATCCCGTGTTTTTCTTCCCTTCCAGCTTCCAATGAAGTTTTTCTTCCAACGAACGTCACTGTATCCCGTTAAGTTCCCGAGACAAGTGTCCATTTTGACGGCGAGTTCTTTCAATTTTCCCGTGGCGTGCAAGGTTCTGATGGTCCAAGTTCCTACAATGATGTTTCCTGTAGCCACGTAGCTTACAGTTTTGTACGTCAGTAGTACACTTTCTTCTTCACCACCCGATGTGCATCAGGACGTACAGCCTTTTCTGGCTGACGGTCTATCCTGCATTAGATCTGACGGAGTTCTCTTCAGATAGTAGATTGTCGACATGTTACGATTTGGCGGAACCAAGCCTCTCACAATCGGATTTCTGTGGGTTGGATTTTTTCAACAAATGCGACAGGTGTTACTGCTTAAATGGTGACCTGTTGAAAACGAGAAATTCCTCTCACCCGACGACAGGTACGAGTCCGCAGGTATGTAACTCTAGGATAATATCTTCCAGTTCATTACGTTTATGGCGAGTCTCCAGTGTACGTTTTTCTTCACTAAAAAGTCCATCGGATCATACACACAGCACCTTTACATGCACTGAGCTCAGGGCATGGCAGATTTGGTACACACTATCACTAAGACTGTTATGGACTCTTTTTTTTTTTCAATTATGTAAATGACCGTTCCGTTTAAGAATTCCAACTGTGAATTGACGATAGTCCGCATAACATTTCTTCTTCTCACAAGACATCCTTTTTTTTAACACAAAGGATATATTGGTTCCTACGCTGGTATTGATGATGAAGAAAATGTTTCCAGCGTCCATATATATTGTTGTCAACTCTCAGGTCCATCTGCGTATCTTAGAAATTAATTCTACTTAAAAATGAAATAAAAGAGACTTTTGATTTGGAGCTAGTTAAACATTATCCAGCATATCCTTTGAAAAATAAAACAAAAACATGTTTGATTTGGAGCTAGTTAACTTTAATCCCAACATAATTCACGTCTTGCGAAAGGGAGGCACTGCAAGCGCTTGCACCCAAGGCAGACGATGGCTATGCCGTTCACGGTTCAGCCGTGTTGGTGACGTCACTGATGCCGCAGTGACCAGCGCACGGGCTTTGCCGGCATGGTCGACCTCCGATTGAAGCCAGTCATGGAGGTGAAACAGCGGCAAAGCGTCTGGGTCAACAACTGCACGTTGCCCACAGTGGGACACAGAATCAATGCCATCGATCCGTTTCTTCACCGTCTGGTGACGGAGTGCTGCGGCCTTTTCACCTAATGCTGATCAGCGACTCCCAACTGTTCAGCTTCGAGCAACCCGGGCACGTGATCTCCAATTCTATTCACTCTTCTTTTCTACTGTCCCCAGAGTGGATCCCTATTCTGCAGTTCCTTTTCAATGAAACTTGCGCAAAAATGATCAACATGAACTGACGTTCTTCCGCTGCCTTTGGAGATCAGGAGCAATGGAAGACTTGTCATGCTTTTTTCTATTTCAATGAAAGTTGCGCAAAAATATTTAACATGAACTGATGCTCTACCGTTGCCTTAGATCAGGAGCAATATATTAGAGGGAGAGAGAGAGAGGGAGGGAGGAAGGGAGGGAAGAGGAGGAAGAGGAGGAGGAGGAGGAGGAGGGGAGGAGAGAGAGAGAGAGAGAGAGAGAGAGAGAGGAGAGAGAGAGAGAGAGAGAGAGACAGACAGACAGACAGACAGACAGAGCGAGAGAGACAGACAGAGAGAGGGGGGAAAGAGAGAGAGAGAGAGACACACACACACACACACACACACACACACACACACACACACACACAGAGAGAGAGAGAGAGAGAGAGAGAGAGAGAGAGAGAGATGAGAGAGAGAGAGAGAGAGAGAGAGAGAGAGAGAGAGAGAGAGAGACAGAGAGAGAGTCAGACAGAGAGGGGGGGGGGGGGGAAGAGGGAGGAAAGTTGTGTGATGAGATTTTTTTAAAGAAGTGGATAGAGGCCAGAGGAAAGCGGATCCAAGATTTGAAAGCTGACAAACAAGGCGGCCATTGCAGGCATTGCACAACGCCCGGTGCACACCTGACACTTGACGGCAGCAGAGGAAAGTTGCGGAGAAAAGGAGAGGTATGGGGAGGGGGGGGGGGGGGGGGGGGGGGGATGGGGGAGGTAAGGTGGAGGTAATACCATTACCCGACAGTGGAAAGAATGGCGAGGAGCGTAAAGTGATACCGTAGCACTCAAGCACGGGTGGATGGTCTGGCAATGATTTGCGGGTACAGTGTGGACGGGGAGCACAGTGTGGACGGGGAGTACAGTGTAGAGGGGGGGAGTACAGGGTAGAGGGGGGGTGAGAGGGTAGACACTGAAGAACGAGCAGGTGGATTGCAGAAGTTGACTTACCGTGCTGAACAACAAGGTGAAACAAGGAAGCGTTTTCTCAACCGTTTTCCCACTCCATTACACGGTCTTCAGTGTCCCGTGTCGCGGGCTGAAATCAGAGACAGGAAAGTCAGGGCTGTCGGCACGTCCGCCTCTGACAAAGCACGTGAACTCATGCGTTGACAACGCACAATAGTACAATGGAGAACAATAGTACACACACATATACCCAAACGTACAACAAATAGGCCCGCAAGCAAGCGCGCTCACACACTCACACACAGTTTCAGTTTCATCAAAGTGTCACTGCGTGCAGACTAGTCCATACACGCTATACCACATCTGCTAAGTTTCGAGACCACACTGCGCAAGATTTACAGATGATGAAAAAAATGCACAAACGACTAAGAAGAAAGAGATTTTAAGGCCAAGGTCTTATGGATACAATTTAGTAGATGTCTAAGCCATCGCGCGCGCGCCGGGCGCACGCACGCGCGCACACACACACTTGATCTCTCTCTCTCTCTCTCTCTCTCTCTCTCTCTTCTCTCTCTCTCTCTCTCTCTTTCTCACACACACACACACACACACACGCGCGCGCGCGCGCGCACACGCACACACACACGCACGCACGCATACAAACACACACACACACACACACACACACACACACACACACACACACACACACACACACACATGAACGAGCAGAGCCAGCGACGGACCATCTGAGAAACTTTAATGCAATCCTGAACTGACTCCAACACTTCACACCAAGTCCGTGATGTTCGTTAAAAGAGCGGTGCGTGCGTGCATGCGCGCGCGTGTGGCATTGGTTTTGTTGGTTTTTGAGTGCCAGTCTTGCGGTCCTATTCTGGACTATTTGCAAACGATTGATTTCTTCTGTCAGAGCTTGAAGACCGAGGAGAACAAGAGCGCAATAATCTGACCTGATATTATTTGGGCAGTGATGATAAAGGCTGAATTCGACAGACGTGCGGTATACGCTAACCCGGATGGTGTAAGGCAGTGATGACGCATCACGTGACAAGCATTATCTAACAGCGTCTGCTCAAGGGAAACACAAGATAAACTGATCCGCTGTCTGTTGGCGTCCAGTCTTGCAGAGCTCAATATCAGTATATTGCTGTTCATTAATACACGATCGACTGAAGGGCGGGGGGCGGGGTGGTGGTGGTGGTGGTGGTGGTGGTGGAGGGGGAGGAGCTGGATCCTGTTTTTACAGGTACTTTTTTTTTTCTTGTACTGTTTGTACATAAGGTCATGTTTTTTGAGAAAACTCTGTACAGTCAATTTCAATGTAAACTTAATACATGAAGCTTGGCAGAAAAAAAGAAAATTCAAAATGGGGCGAGGAAGAGGATGAGCATGGGGGAGGGGGGAAGGGGGAAGAAAGTTAGCGTGGGGCGGAGAGAGAGAGATAGCATGGGGCGGGGAAGAGAGTTAGCGTGGGGCGGGGAAGGGAGTTAGCGTGGGGCAGGGAAGAGAGTTAGCGTGGGGCAGGGAAGAGGATTAGCGTGGGGTGGGGAAGAGAGTTAGCGTGGGGCGGGGAAGAGGATTAGCGTGGGGCGGGGAAGAGGATTAGCGTGGGGCGGGGGAAGAGAGTTAGCGTGGGGCGGGGAAGAGAGAGATAGCGTGGGGCGGGGAAGAGAGTTAGCGTGGGGCGGGAAGAGAGTTAGCGTGGGGCGGGGAAGAGGATTTAGCGTGGGGCGGGGAAGAGAGTTAGCGTGGGGCGGGGAAGAGGATTAGCGTGGGGCGGGGAAGAGGATTAGCGTGGGGTGGGGAAGAGAGTTAGCGTGGGCCGGGGAGAGAGAGTCAGCGTGGGGCGGGGAAGAGGATTAGCGTGGGGCGGGGAAGAGGATTAGCGTGGGGTGGGGAAGAGAGTTAGCGGGGCCGGGGAAGAGAGTCAGCGTGGGGCGGGGAAGAGAGTCAGCGTGGGGCGGGGAAGAGAGATAGCGTGGGGCGGGGAAGAGAGTTAGCGTGGGGCGGGGAAGAGAGTTAGCGTGGGGCGGGGAAGAGAGTTAGCGTGGGGCGGGGAAGAGAGTCAGCGTGGGGCGGGGAAGAGAGTCAGCGTGGGGCGGGGAAGAGGATTAGCGTGGGGCGGGAAGTGAGTTAGCGTGGGGCGGGGAAGAGGATTAGCGTGTGGGCGGGAAGTGAGTTAGCGTGGGGCGGGGAAGGGAGTTAGCGTGGGGGGCGGGGAAGTGAGTTAGCGTGGGGCGGGGAGGAAGATTAGCGCGCTGGAATGAAGTCCCACTATAGGGCAATACGTTCAGCAGATTGGTAAATCCCATGCGGTGGGCATTTTCAATGGTATTCTAGAACAGCCGACCACACAAACGCTTTTAGAACAGCCTCCACACAGCAAGTTATTTCTGTACCACATCAGAACACACACAGCGACCAGTCTGTGCACTGTTCACCACACTATGACCCAACTGCTGACAGAAGACAGAACAAAGCTATGCTGAGGGCGCAAGGTATTCCCCTTCATTGACTACCCCATAGAAAAATGGGTGAAAAGTGATGAACACACACAGCGCTACAAAAGTACACCACATGGCCACAGGGGCGAACAGCCACAGCAGCACGGACAGCTGGTGTCCCCCCTCCTCCCCCCCCTGCACTGTGTGTATCATCACTACCTTGTCCACAGGTTACAACATCTTTTTATTGCTATACTTTGTAACCAGAGAAAAAAATACTTTAGGCTTTATAGAACAAAGTCGAGTGAATGGGACTAAAAGGCAAATGAATAGAGTATCACAGCAAAGAAAAAAGTTAAGCAGTCAGGGAGACTGATGTGAGAAAAAAGAAAATCACTAGCAGAGAATTTGCAGGAGGCGGGGATACCATTCATTCTGTGAGATCCCAGAGTGTTCCCACGAAGGCTTTGCTGTATATAAAGTAACTCAATCACAGAGAAGATAGACCACATACAGAGAATGCATACGAACGGAACGAAGAATAAGACATTAATTTCCAAGAAAAAGAACAAAAACAAAACAAAACAAAACAAAAACCAACAACAACTAAGCAATATACGGAGAGTGAATAGGAACAGAACAAACTGGAGGCATGAATAGTCCAGGAGTGAGAACAAGACACACCATGACCACATACAGAACATGAATAGGAACAGAACAAAGAAGAACACATGAATAGTCTAAGAATAACAGACACCAACCTCCGGCACAACAAAGCTGAACGTTTTAACAGGTGGCCATCCGTTGGTAGCTAATCACTACAGCACCCAGCCTACTTACCAGGCCCTAATGATCACACCATTCACACAATCGAGCACAGCAACCTAACAACGCTTATCTCAAGGGTGTTTTCCCCCGGGGGCTTGATTGAAGGCGATTCAGCTGTGTCGGTAAACAATGGGATTAGATCAGCAGCCTGATGAGAATAATACATTAGGTGACCCTGTCAGGGCCCGAGAGGTCAGCTGTTCCAACAGACATGTACAGGTCACCGACACACACAGTGGTATGCCGTCAACACGGGTCAGGTGAGGAATGGTGACTACAATGGGGTTCGGTTACGTTCGTCCATTTGGTTTCGGTGTCAGAGGATCTGGAGAGGCTACGGTGTCCTTTTCATAATTTCTATTCCCGTTTGAAAATTCCCGTCTGTCTGTCTGTCTCTGTCTGTCTCTCACATACACGCGCGTGCGTACGTACACACACATATACAAATACGCACACAAACATACACACAACACAACACGACACTACACTATAACATTTAGAGCTTCAGCACACTGGGAGTTAAAAGGCCACAATATGGACAGCGACTGAACTGTGTTGAAGACCAACTGACGGACAAACCCCTACAGACCTGTCAACACCATTGGGGAGGGGGTGAGGTGTGTGTGTGTGTGTGTGTGTGTGTGTGTGTGTGTGTGTGTGTGTGTGTGTGTGTGTGGTGGTTATCCTAATCTCCGTGTGAGGTCGGAGGACCAGAGACCTCTCCCTGGGCGCATTGCCTTCAGTCCCATGTGGGCCTCACTCATCAGAGCTGGTGTCGTGGTTCCACGTGGACTTCTATCAGCAAAGTTCTAAGAAAACATTGTACTGAGCTGTTGTGGACGAGCGCTTCCAGAAGAAAGGGATGAGAGGCATCTGTGTACAGTTGTGTCAGGTCATGAACACCTCTACACAGAGCTGCTTTAGAGTATACATACCTTTTATAATATATCATGGCGTCAACCGGGCCCAAGAGATACAGACACCTGCAATGTTGATCAGGCGATTTGAGCAACACTAAGCGAATGAAACTCAACTGAGAGGTCTCAGTTGTCCCAGTTGAGCCCACAGCAAATTCAGCTTTAGGCAGGAGCCAGTCAAGGCAAAAAAAAAAAGGCAAAAAAAAAAAATCCGACAAATAAATGGTTTGATGGGACACGCCACCAAGAACTCAATGGGAGTCTGCGACGCTAAAAACAACTAGAAAAACAACGACAACCAAAACATTAACAACAACAGGAGGCAGAGAGACAAGTGGGGGGGACGCTGACGTGTTGCAGGCCAACAGAAAACCCTGTATAAAGTGCAAGTACAAGTTTTCCCTATGTGACCACCGACAGATTGAACATTAGTGTTCAGATTGGCCGTACAGCGCACATCAGCAGTACTGTGCATGACAACCTATTAGAGCTGTCTCCAGATTTGGGTGGAGGCTTGAGCGAGGGCAATTCACCTCCGTCGGTAAACAAAGCTATCGCGCGTATCAGCCGGTGAAGACGATAAATTAGACGACGACGCCGACCCTGCAATAGTGTCAGAGAGATATGCCAACAGGCCCTGTCTGGGACAACCAGCTCTACAACAATATCTACAGATCTACATAGCCAAGGTTTGCTGAACTGTTCATCGAGGGTCTTGGCAAGGCACACTTCCGTCCTCAATCTCGGGCTGAGAAAACCTGGATGACAGTCGTTTGTGACCTCTTGACCCTGGCCAGCAGCTTGTAAATCTCGCCTTTCACAGTGCACAAG
>JADBJO010001100.1:52500-57500 GCA_016801955.1 Conus betulinus
AGCCTGGTCATTTCTGAACTGACTCCCTGCTTCCCCCAGCCGTCAGGCCAGCGAACAATGCCACACCATCCTACACCCTGTTCAATACCAGCCACCTCCTTACCGGACACTGAGCAATACATCACCACCCTACACTCTGTTCAATACCAGCCACCTCCATACCGGACACTGAACAAATACACCACCCTACACTCTGTTCAATACCAACCACCTCCATACCGGACACTGAACAAGACGCCCACCCTACACTCTGTTCAATACCAGCCACCTCCATACCAGACACCGAACAATACACCACCATCCTACACTCTGTTCAATACCAGCCACCTCCATACCAGACACCGAACAATACATCACCACCCTACGCTCTGTTCAATACCAGCCACCTCCATACCGGACACTGAACAATACACCACTCTACACTCTGTTCAATACCAGCCACCTCCATACCGGACACCGAACAATACAACACTCTACACTCTGTTCAATACCAGCCACCTCCATACCGGACACTGAACAATACAACACCCTACACTCTGTTCAATACAGCCACCTCCATACGGACTATGAACACTACATCACCACCCTACGCTCTGTTCAATACCAGCCACCTCCATACCGGACTATGAAACAATACATCACCATCCTACACCCTGTTCAATACCAGCCACCTCCATACCGGACACCGAACAATACACCACCCTACACTCTGTTCAATACTAGCCACCTCCATACCGGACACTGAACACAATACAACACTCTACACCCTGTTCAATACTAGCCACCTCCATACCGGACACTGAACAATACACCATCCTACACCCTGTTCAATACCAGCCACCTCCATACCGGACACTGAACAATACAACACTCTACACACTCTGTTCAATACCAGCCACCTCCATACCGGACACTGAACAATACAACACCCTACACTCTGTTCAATACCAGCCACCTCCATACCGGACACTGAACAATACAACACTCTACACTCTGTTCAATACCAGCCACCTCCATACCGGACACTGAACAATACACCACCCTACACTCTGTTCAAATACAGCCACCTCCATACCGGACACTGAACAATACAACACTCTACACTCTGTTCATACCAGCCACCGCCATTGCGGACACAGGCGTGCACGTGATACAGGCGCTGAATGCAGACAGACAGGGGCAAGCGTCGAGCGGGCTGACGAGGGCTTTCTTTGCAGTGCACTTTACAGACACCCGCTGATTCCATCGACGTCATCAAACCTCCCTCCATTGACCAGCTGGTTAGAATGGTGGGACCGTTTCACTGACATTGTGAGTGGTGTGGGGGTGGAGGTGGGGATGGGTGGGGAAAGGAATGACTGCCAAAATATGGACCTTGGGGGAGGGGGGGGGGGATGGGGAGGGAAGTGGTGGTGGTGGTAGCGGTGGGCGAGGGAGCGAAGGCGGGAGCAACAATGATGTTGATCTGTGAGGCGGAAGAGACTGATTTGGTGGTAGTGCGGTAGTGTGTGTGTGGTGTGTGTGTGTGTGTGTGTGTGTGTGTGTGTGTGTGTGTATGTGTGTGTGTGTGTGTGTGTGTGTGTGTGTGTGTGTGTGTGAGAGAGAGAGAGAGAGAGAGAGAGAGAGAGAGACAATGACAATGATTCTTTATTTCATAACGGTGAAAGAATTGGATCAGTTAGCCATTCTTCATACTTGCCGTTACTATTCTTCAAAACCAGTACTAAATGATACACCGTATCAAAACATGATTATACAGAGAGAGAGAGAGAGAGAGAGAGAGAGAGAGAGAGAGAGAGAGAGAGAGAGAGCGGAATAAAAAAAATGTTACACATAAATCAATAAAACTGTGTAATACTATACACATGTATACGCATATATTATACGCGCACTTTGTCCAACCGTTCACACACAAAATCTCCAACACAATCTCTCTCTCTCTCTCTCTCTCTCTCTCTCTCTCTCTCTCTCTCTCTCTCTCTCTCTCTTTGTTTTGTGCGTGCGCGCGTATCTATCTGTCTCTGTCTGTCTGTCTGTCTCTCACACCCCCCCCCCCCCCTCTCTCTCTCTCTCTGTCTTCCGCACACAAAACACAAATTAATCACGATTATCATCCATCTTCGGTGACACACTATTCAACTGTATCAAAAGGAACGCACAAAGAGAGAAAACATGCATGGCACTGCATGTTTACATGCGACCCAGCCGATCAATACCACGACACGATTCCAAACTTAGGCAATTATGACCCCATAATTCACGAACACAGCCCAGGAAAACGTCTGAATATAGAAATCTGCTGTGCACTGCTTTGCACGACGGTATCATAAATAACAATCACAGCTCGTTGCTCCGAAGCTTTGGGGACTATGACGTTCTTCTCACGTCTGTATACGCATGCATACATGACGTCATCAAGTAAATGAACAAGTGTTTTCACTCTTAAACAGGTTGATGAGTGAAACATTCATTCGTTATCAAAATGCCGTAAACGGGGCTGAAAGTGATCATTTTCAGCACTTTTGCATTAGCTCCCATATGAAGTGACAGCGTCGAAGACAGAAGTTTTAAAACCAAGGTAGCTGCTTGCAATACCTGTAGATTCATTTCGCGTACGTGGACGTCGCTCTTCTGAAATCCCTGAACTAGAAGTCGTTTAAGTGAAAGTCGCTTAAGTAGCCTGCACATTGTTTATATACTTTTGCTTTTTAAAGCAACAGTGACTGAAAGAATAAACACACGTGTAAGTGCAAACACACACACACACACACACACACACACACACACACACACACACACACACACACACACACACACACGTTCGCGTGAACACATACACGCACGCACACACACACACATACACACACACACACTCTCTCTCTCTCTCTCTCTCTCTCTCTCTCTCTCTCTTTCACTCACAAATACACAAACACACACAGACGCAGAGAGAGAGAGAGAGAGAGAGAGAGAGAGAGAGAGAGAGAGAGAGAGAGAGAGAGAGAGACAGACAGACAGACAGACAGACAGACAGACAGACAGACACGTAAGAGCAATTTAAAAAGAGACACAGACTGTTCCCTGTCCCCCGTGCTCCATAAAAGATGCTGAAATATTAATCCACGAGAAGCACAGCCAGTGTTTACGATAACAGTGATGCCCTCTCCTGCCCTACAATAGAAGGCATGAAATAAGGGGACGCAATCATCATTGTTCTCCCGATGGGTTATTCCGCCACATTCAGTCAACGGACACAAGTTTAAAAATCATTACGTGTACAAGCTGCGTTCTTTTTTTTCGTCTGTCCGGTATCATCATATCATCATCATCATCATCATCAAAACCCTCATCACTGTCACACACTCACACAACAGTATTATTCAAAAAATACTACCCCCGCCCCCCCTCCCCCCACACACACACACACACACACGCACACGCACGCACGATGTGGACATGCGTTTCAAGTCAAACCATCCTTAAATCCCCACGTAACATTTAGGCCGAACCTCAGGGGCAAGAGTCGTGTCATGGAATTCCTTGACCAAAAGCCCCGTCCCAAAAATTCTACGGACAACAGTCAGGCCACAAAAACTCCATGACCAAGAGTCCCAACGGCCGCAGGGTTTGGAAGCAGGCGGGGGTGGAGGCAGGAGGAATGTGGGGGGGGGGGGGGGGGGAGAGTGAGCTGAAGATGGTGATGGGGAAGGGGATCATTAACATTACGCTAGACTGCCAGTGACGTCAGTTAGTGTGGTGTCCTGAAAGCCATGTCTATATATCTATGCAAGGCAGCTTCAACGGCCTGCCATTCTTTAGGTTCGCGATCGGACAATGAGGGGGGAGAGGTGGGGGAGGGGGAATGTCGGACTAGTCTGCGAACAAATTAATTCAAAGCGTGCTCTCCCGTAAACACTGACGTGTTCGGATGTTAGTGGCTCGATGCCCTTCCAAAACCCTGGTTTGCGGGTGTCAGCCAGTCGTATGCACGTAGTTGCAGATTCCCCTGTCCTCAACGGTCTTTAACTCTGAACAGTTAACTCCCTTGAGAATAGTTTAAAAAAAAATATCGACGGTATTTTTGCTCTACTGCTGAATATGTGTTGCATGCATTCCTTTGATATTTTATGACTGGAATAACTCAACTGGACTCCACGAAGCGCGACTTTATTGCGTCAGAACTAACCTGTATGGTGAAACATAGTTCCTTTTCTGAACTATTCGTCATCAACGTTGCGACAACGAACGTCACCATGTTGGATTTGGTCGACTCTTTTATTTAATTTGGTGTGTGTGTGTGTGTGTTGTGTGTGTGTGTGTGTGTGTGTGTGTGTGTGTGAGAGAGAGAGAGAGAGAGAGAGAGAGAGAGAGAGACGCTCTGCGAGTATGCACGCACCTGCTGAAGTGTCTAAAAATCATTGTTCAAATGTTGTTTTTTTTTTAACCTGCTACATTTGAAACCCCTTTAATGCACGCTTCTCATTAATTTTTCCTGCTGACATTTCATTTCTAAGGATTCGCTTCAGCGTTCGTCCAGCTGCATTAGTGTAAATTGATGAATTTTCAAGCTCAGGGCTGTTTCACACAAAACAACAGCAAAAACCACCACCACCACCACCAATTCACCTTGGATGCTCTGTACAGGATCACTGACATAATAAAGTTCAGCTATAAAGCAATAAAGAAATATTGGCCACGAACTGAAAACACTTTCTTCACTGATCTTTTTAAATAAAAAAAAAAAAAAGGCTGTTCATGATCTGCAGGGTACTAAAATTAAGCAACATTTCTTTGCGGTGGTTGTTAATTTAATCAGAAATGTGATCAAATCTTAAATAAATGTCAGCGAACCGCCCAGAGAAACGTGGACAAACGAGTCACAAGACAAAAAACACAACGTTTCGACCTCTTAGGTCTTTTCAGGTGAACAAAAAAACGAATAATTTACGAAATTCACTTAGCTTTGATCGCTTCATATCGCGAAGTGAATTTTCGTTATTTTC
>JADBJO010001100.1:62500-65000 GCA_016801955.1 Conus betulinus
CTTGATCCCCAAATTATGCTAATGATTCATCATGCCAAATGTCGAGATAATCCGACGGAAAGTACATCTGTAGGGGCCCGGGAAACAGGACACAGACGGACGGAAAGCGTTTACACCCCTGTGCTTGGTAAGCTACCGAGTTACCTGTGTGGATGCTCGCACTCTAACGATGGATGATTTCGTTAATGTTTTCAGAGCAGCAGACGAAGGCAGCGACCTGTTTGGCCCTCAAATCAGACCCCGAATCCAATCACACGACGGGAAGCCACCCTCCACCTAACCCTCCCCACTGTTCCAGTACCAGACCCCCAATCCAATCAAATCAAGGGAGATGACCCCAAACCACCCCTCCCCTGTTTTCCAGTCCACGGCTCTCAGCGTAAACGTGTGCCTGCCGTACACCACGGGCCGGCTTGGCACACCCCACAGGGCAAACAAGCCCTGCTCCACCGACCCCCCTGCTCCAACAGGCCTAACGGTGAACGGCAGACGCCCAAAGAGGCGAGCAGCCAAGCGTGGCGGGCTCTGCGCACGGAGCCAAGTAAGCGTGACATACCTGGCCAGGTGAGGCCCGAACACCTGGGAGATGAGGCGCTATGTACAGGCCGCCAGGGCACTGGCTCTGTGGCACAGAAGAAAAAGCAAAGCGGAGTGGGGAGACTGTTCCAACGTTCCTCCTTTCCTGTTGGTTCTTTCTGGATGCCGTATGGGTGGTCACCTTCGACGATGATGTGGAATAACACTTTTTAAGTTTCTTCTCCCTCACCACTGTAAAAATATTTCACGAAGTAACCTTTTCTATCTGTACCTTCCTCCGTTCATTAATCACACACACACACACACACACACACACACACACACACACACACACACGCATGCACGCACGAACGAACGCAAGCACGCACGTCATGCACACATCCAAGACACACCTTGGCTGAGCATGCAGACTGAAAGCTGTGTGCTGACTGCTACATGCAGGAGTGTTATTTTGTGCATTTTCACGTGCGTTCTCTGTGCTACCTGAGGAAGACAATTCACTTGTCAGTTTGGTGACTCTGCTCCTTGTTTTATATGCTGTTTTTATTTTTTGTCCGTGTATGCGCTGTCAGTGCCAGCCCACCCCAACACATCGACTTGGGTCTGGGTAGAGCAGTCCCCCTTTGCTGGCCAGACAAACCCATCACAGGAAAGATCCACTCCACCAGCCCTCCTGGCCAGGGACAGCCTGTTCTTCACGGCCTGGTGTGGACTGGACATGCATGTCACTATCTTCCTTAAGCTTTGGTTGAAGCCCTGTGCACTGCTGACCCTGGACAGTTCCATTCTATTCAATAACCCTTGGGAATACAACTGAACGAGTCTAGTCTATTGCCCCTAAGGATGACAAAAGGACGAGTCAATTCTATTGCCCCTTGGTGACGAATGGACGAGTCCACGCTCTTGGCCCTGGAAATGACGATTGGACGAGTCCATTCTCTTGCCCCTCGCGATGACTGAACCAGGCCAATCTATTTTCCCTAATTATAACGAATGGACTCGTCCATTCTATTGCCCGTAATGATGTCAAATTGACGAGTCCATTTTACTGTTCCTTGGAATGACGACTTAACGAGTCCATTCTATTTTCCCCAATGACAACGAATGGACGAGTCCCTTCTTCTGCCCCTGTAGATGACGAATGGACGCTTCCAATCTCTTGCACCTGGGGATGACGAAAGGACGAGTCCGTTCTATTGCCCTTGGGGATGACGAATGGACGAGTCCATGCTATTGCCCTCGTGGATGACCAATGGACGAGTTCATTCTATTGCCCCTATGGATGACAACAGAAGGAGTCTGTAAAAAATGTCAAATATTCATGGTCGTGGTTTAAGTCTCGACAGGACGAGTTACCTTGCTTTGCTTTTTTTGCTTTGCTTTTGTTGTCCTCTTTTTCTGGGTCTTCAGCAGTGGTGTGAGCGCTAGGAAAATGTCCTTGTGCGGCATATATCTGGCAAGACTTACAAGAACACACAGCACATGAGTTGTCTGTGACAACGTCCCTCAAGCTGTGTGCAAAAGTGGCTAAAAACATGGACGGCCAAGAAAACACTGTGTCACTTTTGAAAGGAAATCGAGGGCAATGGGGGTGTCGCTGTACTGTGGCAATATGTTGTTCCCAGGAACTGTCACATGCACAAACCTGTTGTGACAGTACAGTTATACTGTGCATTACATTAACCTGCAAAACAGCACAACACAACACAACACAGCACAGCACAGCACAGTACACTAAACGACAATGCAACTGCTATTCAAAATTACAATTAATTACGACACAAATGACAATATGATACAACTTAATGCAAAGCAAAACAATACCGTACCTGTGTTATTCATGATATAATGTCTGAAGGTTACACTTTCCATGCTTTCACCACCGGGATATAGATAGTTCATTAAAAAAAAAAAAATTAATGCGATGCACTGGCCGCGTTGCAATCATCTCTCTCTCTCTCTC
>JADBJO010001100.1:67500-80000 GCA_016801955.1 Conus betulinus
GCTAGACCATCCTTGGGTGTTGTGCGCACCCACAATAGTCCCCGAGGTGACTGTCACTACTGTCACAGGGCATCCGGTTCGCCATTCACGTTGAGAGTGGCACGACTCGGTCATTCCTTGAGTGCCTTGTCTATAGGTAAAGAACAGATGAGGAGGGAGATGGAGAAGAATAAGGCAGGTAGCGGAGGGTGATGATGAGGTGGGACGCAGTGAGTGGGATGGCGGGGGGGGAGGTGTGGGTTGACAGAAGGAGATGTGAAGTTCATAGACATGTTCTGCATTTTTTTAACTCTCTCTCTCTCTCTCTCTCTCTCTCTCTCTCTCTCTCTCTCTCTCTCTCTCTCTCTCTCTCTCTCTCTCTCTCTCTCTCTCTCTCCGGTTTCTACCAGTCGAAGCTTTTTTCTTTCAGTTTGACTTCCCTTATATCTGATCTAGCGCACATTTCATTCCATGCTTATTTCTCTCTGTATTGCCACGACAAACGCTTCCGTTCACTTCCTCCAGTCCACCCTGTCTTAAAACAAATGTTTCATCCACAACCCTCGTTGTTTCCCAACAAAACTTCTTGGGGAGATCAATGCTCGTTTTATTTCACAGATCTGACTGCTAGTCTTCATTGAGTCAAATGACTACCAGTCACGGCTTCCATGCATCCAGACCTCACTGTAGGCGATGCTCTTGTAATATTAGCCGTTTTGCTGCTGTTGCTGCGTCACCATACCCCTTTCTTACGTGTGGTGGTTGCTTGGTGACCTGGTCCTGAGTCCGGCTTTACGTATCGATGATATTGGACGGCATCGATCTATGGCCCAAACACCTCAAAGAGGTGACAGCCATTGTTGGCTACCTTTCGTGGCTGTAGTCAAGGCAAAGAGGCGGGTTCCTTTGCCGTTTGCCTTGCTGTGGCTATTGTTTTCTTTTTTCCACCTTTTCTTCTTTCTGCCCGGGTATAATAATGGGTAAAACAAGCCTAGATCACTCGCTGAGAAATTGTTGCTTTTAATACCACAATATAATGCCATAAACACATTAATACTCGTCCGTCTGGTGTGTGTGTGTGTGTGTGTGTGTGTGTGTGTGTGTGTGTGTGTGTGTGTGTGAGAGAGAGAGAGAGAGAGAGAGAGAGAGAGAGAGAGAGAGAGAGAGAGAGAGAGAGAGAGAGAGAGGAGGGGTTTGACTTGGAGGAGGTCGCGGCCCTGACAGTGATATAAGCCCTCATGATCGTCTGGGCTATGAACAACACGAACTGATTTAAAAGGCGTGGTCCTCAGTGACGGGCCCACATCCGTCCCCTGACCCTAGTGTCGTGGGGGCACTTCTTGTCCCGACAGTCATTACGGATGGGTGACTGACATTAATCTGCTTCAACCAAAATCCACCTTCCAATTTAGTAACCAGCCTGCATCATATCCAGGTACCTCACCTGTTCCCCACCTACACCATATCCAGGTCTACCTCACTCACCTGTTCCCCATCTACATCATATTCAGATCTACCTCACTCACCTGTACCCCACCCACCTACATCATATTCAGGTCTACCTCACCTACCTGTACCACGCCTACATCAGAACCCAGATCTATCTCACCCACCTGTACCACACCTACACCAGGGGCAGGTTTCTCTCAGGCCAGACCTCCCACAGAACGCGCCTTTCAACGATCGTTGACGTCTCACAGTCCCCGGGCTGTCAAGGCCGCCGTACAGGTGAAAAACACACACAAACAAAGCCACAACTTTGGACCTTTTACCTGCCCCTGGGCCTTTTTCTTTACAAACTGTTCAAACTGGCAAGTTCGCTGAATCATACGCCGTCACGGTCAAGACATTGGCTGTTCTCCCTTTTGAACGACAACAGCAAAATAGGCTTGGCTGGTCAGAATCTATTCATTTTTTTTTTTTTGACGTTTTTGTACTGCATACACACACATGTATACACGCACGCGCGCGCGCGCGCACAGACAAACACACACACACACACACACACACTCTCTCTCTCTCTCTCGAACAGAAGCTCACACTAACAGACTGAAAAACACAAACACATACATGATACATACACTGACAGACAGACAGACAGACAGACACACACACACACACACATACACACGCGCGCGCGCGCGCGCGTACACACACACACACACACACACACACACACATGCCACACCACAAAACACACACTCAGACGTGTACGCACACACACACACACACACACACACAAGTGTACACACACACACACACACGCGCGCGCGCATATACATACATGCTTGCCTGCATATACATACACACAGTGGTAAGAAATACATTCTTATTTTGTTCTACATAGACCTAAACCAGAGTAAATCTTGCTCGGAACAAGTGGGTTCTAGACTGTAACTGCTTTAGTCTGACATTAAGGCTGCCATACATTGTTGGTCGATAGTCAACAGCCCAAGGAACAGGTGTGTGTGTTACGGCGTTTTGTCCAAGGTTATGAACTTTACTATCAGCTTGAGGAGATGGCTTCAGACCCTTATATCGTTTCCATAGAGACAAAACAGAGAGTCCATTACACCAGCCTATGGCGACAGTCACTTCGTGTCAGTCTGTGTTAACGTGATGAATCGGACACATCTCTGTTTAAATGTGTCTACCGGGATCTGAATTATTTTCACCTGTGGATGTATTTGAGAACCTTAGTGAACTCAACCCGGCATTGCACATTCCATCCACAGTCCACACTATCCACGCCTTTCGTACATCACTCGTGAGTGAAGAAAAGGACCCCACATTCCATCCCGACACATACCATCATCGCCTTTCATACATCACACGTGAGTGAAGATGGGGACCAACATTCCATCCACAACCCATACCACCCACGCCTTTCGTACATCACACGTGGGTGAAGAAAGGGACCCAACATTCCATCCACAACCCACACCACCCACGCCTTTTCGTACATCACACGTGAGTGAAGATGGGGACCCAACAGACCATCCACAAACCCCACCACCCACGCCTTTCGTACATCACATGTGAGTGAAGAAAGGGACCCAACATTCCATCCTCAACCCCCACCACCTACGCCTTTATAGCAGATTTTGGCCTACAGGGTCCTTTTTTTTTTTTTTTTTTTTTTTTTTTTTTTTTTTTTTTCTTTCTGCGTACGCACGCTGATACTCCTGGAGTTTTGTGTGTATGACCATTTTTTCTATCCCGCCTAAGACTGATAAAACGTTAATCTTTCCACGCAAGGTAATCAAAACGACAACTCATTCAGTCATAATGTTTATAGCCCAGTTGACCGCGAAAACCACATGCAGGCGGAGAGTCTATTCAGACCAAACCTGTGTGGGCCCATGAACCTCACGGTAATGAAGGCTGGCTGTGGGAAGGCTCTGTGTTCCGCGTACAGCGTTCACAGGATCCACGTCATCACGTCAACGTTTCGGCTGAACTCTCGCTGCTCGACCGCTTCGTTTGCCAGCACCTCATAGAACTCAGCGTCGGCTGGGCTATAACGGCGGTTCTAAAGAAGTGCGTGGGTTTGACTGGAAGGGTGGTAGGCCTAGTGCCGTGGTTGGCGTTCGAAGGGAAGGGGAGTCTAACATTAAATTAATCATCACAAATCAACACACCTGGGTCATGGAACAAAGAGGTGGGAAGGAGAGGGTGCGGGGAGGCGGTGCGGAGAGGGAAAGGGGGAGGCGTGGCGGAGAAAGAAGGGCAGGGGGGGGGGGGTGGGGAGGAGGGAGGCAACGAACAGAGGACTGGAGAACAGAGAATGGCTGTACATAAAATCTCCAGCATTCTTCATTCACTGAAAGAATCGTTCTCTCTCTCTCTCACATAACACACACACACACACATACACACACACGTGCGCGCGCGCGCGCACACACACACACACACACACACGTGCGCGCGCGCATACACACACACACACACACACACACACACACACACGTACATACACACACGCACACACACATACAATACAATACACACACATACAACACAACACACAGATCCTGACAGACCTCCCTCCCCCAGTCACCCCCTCCCCCCTTTTCGCCCCCCCCCCACCCCCCCCCCCCCCCCCCCCGTCCTACTGGCTGTGTGTTGTTGACCTGAAAGGCCGGGGACGGAGGGAGAGTTGTGGGACCTAGACACTGTGCGGCAAACAAAACTGAGCGGCACCACTCTGCTGCTGCCCGTCCCCCTGGTCACGATGCTCAGTCGGCAAACAGTCGTGACGCTCAGTCGGCAAACAGTTGTGACTCGCAGTCGGCAAACAGTCGTGACGCTCAGTCGGCAAACAGTCGTGACGCTCAGTCGGCCAACAGCTGTGACACTCTGTCGGCAAACAGTCGTGACTCTCAGTCGGCAAACAGTCGTGACTCTCAGTCGGCAAACAGTCGTGACTCGCAGTCGGCAAGCAGTCATGATGCTCTGTCGGCGAAACAGTTGTGACGCTCGGTCGGCAAACAGTAGTGACTCTCAGTCGGCAAAAACAGTCGTGACTCTCCGTCGGCAAACAGTCGTGACTCGCAGTCGGCAAGCAGTCGTGACTCGCAGTCGGCAAGCAGTCGTGACGCTCAATCGGCAAACAGTCGTGACGCTCAGTCAGCCAACAGCTGTGACAATCTGTCGGCAAACAGTCGTGACCGGGTCGGAACGAAGTTGTCAGTTCATGGCCACGTTCTTTCATTTTCAGGACCTCTTCTCCGTTTGCACTTTCTTTATTCTCCTTACTACCCTTTTCCTTCTTTTTTTAATTAGTGGATGAACCCAACGTTCATTGTTCATTACAGACTGATTAGGTGGACCAGATTTTCACTTTTCACTACTTGTAAGCCTCACACGATCGAACTGAGTGGTTGTATCAAACTGAGTTGAACATCCTTTCAACTTTTGTCAGAAAAGCGATCCCGGTGGGGGGGGGGGGGGGGGGGGGGGGGGATCTGGTCGAAGTGTCCCTGCCGCAATCGAGTCATGGCATTGGCCTTACTGCCGTATACGATCGTCATACATCTGTCTCCACATCCTGTCAGTTAACAGAGGGATCTCGGAAATATTAACCTTAAAAGAAGTAAAAAAAAAAAAAAAGATGCCTGCCACTGAGGCCATTTTTGTACAGATGATCGTATACTCGCCACTCAAGACCATACTGCATGCTTAACGACGTGCAGTATCAAATGTAATGGCCTTTTTCTGGCCCGCTTAAAATCACGAACATCTTAAGCTTTCCCACATATTGTCTTCGTCCCCGTACAGCCACCCACTGTTGAACGAATCCCGCCCCGCCATTTTCCAACCGGCTACCACATCAAATCATGTGATTTATGACGCTTCTCATTGGCTGTTCGGCTACAGCTTTCACTCTACAACTAAACACACGTGTGTGGACGGAAATGCAGTATAATTGCTACGAACTGCTTGGATGAAATTTCATCCAAATGAGTTTACATCCAACTCTCTGTTCACACGGTCAGCTCTCTCTCTCTCTCTCTCTCTCTCTCCCCCCCCTCTCTCTCTCTCTCTCTCTCTCTCTTTTCGCATCCACCTACAACTCCTTAAGTTGGGCCATGTGAGAGGCCTATTAAGAACTGAAGATACCCATACAATCTTTTTGAGCAATTAAGGGCTGGGTGTACCCAACAATCAAGATACACTCAACATTCATTTTTGTTCAGGACTGTTTGTTGCGAATACTCATTTTCCATTAGGGAGAGGAGATACCCAACAACCTTTGTCTCTTAGGACAGGGCGCGCCCAGTAAAATTACTGTTGTTTCTTATTTTTACCACACCTAGATCAGTAAATGCATGGAGGAGAGAGAGAGAGAGAGAGAGAGAGAGAGAGAGAGAGAGAGAGAGAGAGAGAGAGAGAGAGAGAGGGAGGAGAGAGTACGAAAACAAATATTCATTGTTAAGACTAATACCCCATATTGAAGAGGCATGATATAATCAAACGAAATAACTTGCGTGCGTCCAAATAAATGATAAACGTATAAAGGTCTACAACCTTGTTCGTTCTACCATCCACCCAAACAAATGTTTGCTTTTTATCTGCTCCAGGTAAACTTTCATCAGTGTAGCGTTCAACAAAAATCTGTTCTCTCTGCCTGTTCCAGGTAAACTTTCATCTCTCTTCCCTCTTCTTGTTCTAAGTAAACTTTCATCAGTGTAGCGTTCAGCAAACCTCTCTTCCCTCAATCTGTTCCAGGTGAACTTACCTCTCTTTCCTCTACCCGTTCCAGGTAAAATTTCATCTCTTCCTCCACATGTTCCGGGTAAACCTTCATCTCTTCCCTCTTCCTGTTCCAGGTAAACTTTCATCTCTTCCCTCTTCCTGTTCCAGGTAACTTTGATCTCTTCCTTCCTCCTGTTCCTCCTGTTCCAGGTAAACTTTCATCGCTCCCCTCTGCCTGTTCCAGGTCAACTATCATCAGTCTAGCGTTCAACAACAACTCTTCTCTCTATTTGTTCCAGGCAAAACTTTCTTCCCCAATTCTAGCGTCCAACGAACATCCAACAACCCTTGCTTTCCCTCTCTACCTGCTCCAGGTAATCCTTCTTCAGTATAACGTTCAACAAACCCCGGTTTCTTTTTCTGTTTATTCCTGGCAAACTGTCCTCAGTCTAAAATGTCCACTAAACACCTCTTCTCTGTCTAACTGCTCCAAGTTTACTTTTATTAGTCTAACGGCTAACAACCATCAAACACGTCTTTCCTGCCCTGTTCCAGGTAAATCTTTGCTCAGTCTAATGTCCAACAAATACGTCTTCCCTCTCTTCCCATTTCCAGGCAATTTTCCTCTATCTAGGTCCATCGACTACCTATTCCATCTCCACCTGTCCCAGTGAAACTTTCCTCGGTCTACCGTCAAATCAACCCCTCTTCCCTCTCGACACCTTCCGGATAAACTTACCCAGTCTAGTGCCCCCCCCCCCCCTCTCCTCCACCCCAACCTCCTCTCTCTCTCTCTCTCTCTCTCTCTCTCTCTCTCTCTCTCTCTCTCTCTCTCTCTCTTCTCTACGTGTTCTAGTTGAACTTTTCTCAGTCTTCGTTCAAAAATACCTCTTTCCCTCTCTCCTCATTTCCAAGTAAACATTCCTCAGTCCAACGTCCAACAAACACCTCTTCCTTCTTTACTAGCCCCAGGCAGACTTTGTAATGACTGGTCAAGGCCTTCCTCTCTACCTGTTCCAGGTAAACATTCCTCAGTCCAACGTCCAGCAAACACCTCTTCCTTCTTTACTAGCCCCAGGCAGACTTTGTAATGGCTGGTCAAGGCCTTCTTCTCTACCTGTTCCAGGTAAACATTCCTCAGTCCAACGTCCAACAAACACCTCTTCCTTCTTTTACCAGCCCCAGGTAGACTTTGTAATGGCTGGTCAACACCTTCCTCTCTACCTGTTCCAGGTAAACATTCCTTAGTCTTCGTCCAAAAACACCTCTTCCCTCTCTCTTCATTGCCAGGTAAAACATTCCTCAGTCTAACGTCCAGCTGACACCTCTTCCTTCGCCACCTGTTCCAGGTAGGCTTTGTAATGGTTGGTCAACACATCCCCCTCTACCTGTTCTATGACTCTTAAGTGTTCGGTCAGTCTAACCTCTACCAAACACCTAGGTTCCCTCTCTACCTGTCAAGTGGACTGCGTTTTGTGTTGGGTGACGTCCAACCAATAGCTGTCTGTCCCTACCTGTCCCACACAACGCTCACTTCACACGTAGACCTGCCATCTGGAGCGTGTCGGAGACAATAGGTCAAACCCACTGAACACGCTTCAGCAATGGACCACGGTCACCTGACTGTTACATCAACGGTTCCTCATTCAAATCTGCACGTGCCTGATTTGTCGGCTTTTGATGACTTGGAGCAGTCGGCGATCGATCTGATTAATGAGATTTAATAACTGGTAAGGGATGACTTTCCTCCGCGAGGACCACAAACTGAACACTGTTGGAAGGGAAACGTGAACTGATACGATTCATGTCCAGTACCTGCTAGGTTTGTATTGTTCATTATAAAACACGTTTTCATTAAAACTGGAAACCCTTTTCATTATTATCATGGTGTGTGTGTGTGTGTGTGTGTGTGTGTGTGTGTGTGTGTGTGTATGTGTATGTGTGTGTGTGTGTGAGTGTGTGTGTGCGTGTGTGTACGTGTGTGTGTGTGTGTGTGTGTGTGTGTGTGTGTGTGTGTGTGTGTGCGTGCGCGCGCGCGCGCGCGCGCGTGTGTGTGTGTGTGTGTGTGTGCGTGTGTGTGTATGTACGTGTATGTGTGTGTGCGTGTGTGCGCGCGTGCGTGCGTGCGTGTGTGTGTGCATGTGTGTGTGTGTGTGTGTGTGTGTGTGTGTGTGTGTGTGTGTGTGTGTGTGTGTGTGTGCGTGCGTGCATGCGTGCGTGCGCGCGCGTGTCTCTTTATGTGTGTGTGCCCACGAGTCTACGCATGTGTGTGTGTGTGTGTGTGTGTGTGTGTGTGTGTGTGTGTGTGTGTGTGTGTATGGAGAGAGAGAGAGAGAGAGAGAGAGAGAGAGAGAGAGAGAGAGAGAGAGAGAGAGAGAGAGAGAGAGAGAGAGAGTGTGTGTGTGTGTGCATTTATGCCTACCCGTGTGTGCGTGCATAAGTGTAGGTAGATATGTGTGTGTGTGTGTGTGTGTGTGTGTGTGCGCGAGTGTGAAAGAGAGAGAGAGAGAGAGAGAGAGAGAGAGAGAGAGAGAGAGAGAGAGAGAGAGAGAGAGAGAGAGAGAGAGAGGAGAGAGAGAGAGCCCGCATACGCGCGCGCGCGCGTGTGGTGTAAGATCAGAAAGCCGTTTAACTCTAGACTTGAAACGAAAAAAACAAAGAAGTAAAACAATCATGAAACGATCTTAAGACGATAACGTGCAGGAGCTTGTCTCTGTAGAAACAATTTATAGTGATCTACATCTGACTTCCAAGTCAAACTAAAGGTCATGATATAGTCGAATGAACCCGACTTCCGCTGGTTAACTCTCTAACCGGAAGTTATCTCCCAAACCGCGAAATTCATGGCCATCGGTTACGGCTAACCGGTGGTCTTGACCGGCGGTTATTTTAACGGAGGGGCCCCCGCCGTTAAACTGCCTAACCAGAGGTAAATATGGCGGCGTTCGTGTACATGCGAAGTTTGCGACGGCGTGGTTTTTGCGACGGGAACGAGTGTTTCGCGATCGAAATAATCCAATCGACTCGTTTGACGACGTGGAACTGTTTACTAAGTTCAGATTTCGTCATGCACACATTTTAAGTCTCATAGACGCAATAAACGAGGAAACTGAACACCCGAATCGAAGGGGCAGCACTGTTGCCAGGTACAGCAAGTGTGCTTGGGCCCTTCGTTTCTATGCTACTGGCACATTTCATGACGCAGTTGGAGAACTGTTCCAAGTCAGTCAACTGCATCCCGTACAATTCATTCAGTGACAGTGGCCAAGTCAGGCATCGGCAGACAGGCAAAAAGAAAAGTTCTTCGACATTGCCAACTTCCCCAAGTGTTGGCATGTGTGTTGGTTGGTACGCACATTCCAATAGCACTCCCTCCCCAGACATCAAGAACGACTTTGTGAATCGCATGAATGTCCACACCATCAACGTGCAGGTGAAGCTATGTTTCATGTGTTTGTGTCTGTGCAAATGTCTGTGTGCCTACGTGCTTGATTCAGAGAGAGAGAGAGAGTGTGTGTGTGTGTGTGTGAGAGAGAGAGAGCTTGTGTTGCTGCTGGTAAAGCAGAGACACTGCAGTTGATCAACATACTTCTAAGGTACTGTATCTGTTTGCCAGTTTGTTCATTTATTTTCTAGTCTCTAAAGTATTTGATTCCTGCCATGCCAGTTTATGTACATTGGTATTATTGTTGGTATTTATTATGTATGTGTCCATGTTGGATTCTGCAATATAATATTTTATGAACAAGGTGGTCAACAATGTAATGTAGAGTGCAAACAAGAAGTTATCTGTAAAATAGATAAGTTCATGTTGTCATGATTTCAAATGTAAAAACCTGAACACTGCTTTGACTTTTGAGTAAACAGTAAACAACAGAAGACAAAGAGAATGTTTCAGTGAAAGCACATGAAAAACACACACAAACATGTTCTCAGTTGAAAGTTTATTAGACAAATGGTGTTCAACTTTTTTCATATAGACATATATATATATATCAACAACAAATACAATTTTGGCACCAACATTTCAAAATGAATTAAGAAAAAAAAAATGCTGAAGGGAAAAAAGGACACTTGCATGCATGCACTACTCACTGCAATAATTGGCCTATGTCTTACCCTCACAAAAAACAGTCATGAGCAAAACAGCATTGTTTTACACCAACTTCTAAATTTTAAGACATTATTAACACACCTAGCAAAAATACATGGCATTAACAAGCTTCGTTTCATATTGTGGACTTTCAAAGTGGCTACCCTCTTGGGCCCCACCCTTTGACATTGTCTTAATTATAGCAGTGTTTTGACCATACAAAAATTGAAACAAAACTAAGAACAAACTAACAACAACAACACACACACACACACACACACACACACACACACACACACACACACATGAATACATGTGCACACAATTAAGTGGACTCTTCCCCTCAGCACAATCACACATACATACAAAGTTTTACCTTTTCAGTCAATATCAGAAATAGAAAGAGAGAGAGGTAATCTAGAAACAGCTTCAGTTTTATTGTGGGCAAGGAGAGGAAGGGAGGGAGTGAAAACTAATCAGTTTCTGTGGAGGTGGTTGGCTCTTCAGTTCCCAGATTTTTTGTTAGCCATAATCTTGCCACCTTGGCTAGAGCAGTAAATGCCTTGCTTGCTTCAATGTCTCTATGATTTTTTTTTTCAATTTCACACCACCATTTTTTCAAAAACGCTACCATTTTTTTCAATTTCACTGTGATTTTTTTTTTCCATTTCACTGCGCAGGAAATCATTCCACAGTTGGGAATCACAGTTTTCATAAACGCTTCTTTTTTGCAGGTCTCCTTGGACTAAAGTCTTTTAGCTTTGTCTTTCAGGGGATTGGCTTCCCTCCATTGTGGCTGTGCTAGGGTAATTGGCTGCACATCAGGGGCAACACACTGCACATCAGGGGCACCATGCCATACATCAGGGGCAACATGCCGCACTTCAGGGCTACATCTGCACCGGAGGTCTCATCTGTCATGTTTTCAGCGTGAACTTGAAAGCTGACACACACCTGAACATTTTGTGGAGCTTCTGCAACAGATATCACCATGGCAGTTTTATGAATATGAAAATGATCCTTTGTGACTTCAACAGTACCATGCTGCATATTTATGCTCACAAATGTAGCAGTGTGACTTATGTTTCTCTTTCAGCTGGAACTAACAGTTAGTAACACATATGACTAGGAATGTCGCATGCAATAAAATATTGGGTTGTATCTTGGGTGTAAAGATTCTTCTTTCATATCACATGACTGACATTAGTGACAACACTTTTCCAGATGGATCCACGTTTTGGAAAGTTGCTGCATAGTTTTGTTACAACTCTTGGCTCTTAGCATAGCATGGAGGTAGCCCCGATATGGCACTTAGAGGTCAGCTTGGCTGACAGCCATATGAAATGAAAATGAAATGTGAATGCTTACTGATTTTAATTACAAATGACATAAACCTTTAAAAAACAAACAAAAAAAAACAAACAAAAATGCAGTGACACACACAATGTGTTTTTGTATAATCTTGATAATGTATCAGCTTCTTTTTTCTTGCTCTTTCTCTCTTTCTTCTTATTTTGAAATTTTGTTTCTATCCGGTGAAAAATAATAATACAGTTTTACAACTGTCAGGCAATGTGCAATGAAGTACAAACTATCAAAACATGTACCAAATCATTCAGTAAGCAGTACAATTACAAGAATGTCTGGGTGTACAGAATGTAGTTTCTGTTGTTCTTTTGACACACACACACACACACACACACACACACACACACATGCACACAAGCACACACACAAAGGAAACGACACCGCTCAACTTTCAGGTCTAAAGTGTGACACACTATAAACGTGCTTTCTGTCTGATCACATCAGATTTTCCTCAACAGACTACAATCTGACATTCATCAGTGTCTCTAGAACACACTTGAGGGAAAAAAAAAAAACCTGCATATATGATATTAGAATTTTGAACACACATTTCTAAAGGGACTTAATTTCACTGTGTAGTGTGGGTCAAGGATGAAAATATTTCACTAAAATACCATATTATTTTATTTGGATAAAATATATTACTGAGACTGATTTCAAAATATGTTTATTTGACAACACTATCCTGAAATACCAAACAAAAAAACATGCATAATGACAACAAGACTTGCATAAGTACACAATGCTTAATTTTTGCTGTTAGGTAGCAAATGCTGTTTTAGTCATATGGATCATACTTGACACAATTTGGAAAAAGACCTCCATGCTGCAAATCATATTTTCAGTGTCAAGGTGAAAGTTC
>JADBJO010001100.1:87500-90000 GCA_016801955.1 Conus betulinus
CCATCTCCGCCCATTTCTCCCCCTGCCCCCCTTCCTCCCAACACTCACACACTTCTCCCCATCACCCACTCTCTTTTCCCCCCCTCCCATTGTCCCCCTTTTTTTTCTCGGTACCGTCCACCCCCCCCCCCCCCCTCCCTTCCTCCCCCACCTTCCCACACACTTTCCAGTTTTTTGGAGTCACGGGGTTTGAGCTCGGCACACAGCTCCCCCTTTCCGTCCCGAGTGCACTGAGTTAATGAGGTCGACCAGCTAAACCGACAGGGAGACGGAGGACCCTTGGAAAGGAAAACAACGTCACACTACAACACCCAGCTTGACACACACAGCCGTATAGAGAGAGAGAGAGAGAGAGAGAGAGAGAGAGAGAGAGAGAGAGAGAGAGAGAGGGAGAGAGAGAGAGAGAGAGAGAACTTTTCGATCAAGGATTTTGATTTTAGGTAGAGCCTATTCAGAGAGAGAGAGAGAGAGAGAGAGAGAGAGAGAGAGGGGGGGGGGCAGAGAGACAGGAGGATAGTGATAGTGGAGGAGATGTTAGTGAGTGTGCCACTGTGTGTGTGTGTGTGTGTGTGTGTGTGTGTGTGTGTGTGTGTGTGTGTGTGTGTGCGTGCGTGCGTGTGTGTGTGTGTGTGTGTGTGTGTGTGTGAGTGTGTGTGTGTGTGTGTGTGTGTGTGTGTGGGTGTGTGTGTGTGTGTAAGGTAAGGTAAGGTAAGGTAAGGTAAGGTAAGGTAATGTTGCTTATAGCCCAGCCGACCGCAAGTGTGTGTGTGTGTGTGTGTGTGTGTGTGTGTGTGTGTGTGTGTGTGTGTGTGTGTGTGTGTGTGTGTGTGTGTGTCGATGTGTGTACGAGTGTGCATGTGTGAAAGAGTGTATGTTTTTAGGGTGTGTGTGTGTGTGAGAGAGAGGAAACGAGGGGTGGGGGAGGAACAGAAGAGAGAGAGAGAGACAGCCAGAGTCAGAGAGACAGCCAGAGAGAGAGCGAGAGAGAGAGAGAGAGAGAGAGAGAGAGAGAGAGAGAGAGAGAGAGAGAGAGAGAGAGTGAGGAGAGTGAGGTTCGGGGAATGGGAAGGAAAGCATGAGGGGTGTAAAATGTGCGTGACAGGTGTATAAAAAAAGGCAAACTAAAGAGCTGAATTGACCAGGATTTCCACTGCTTCAATGTCTTTATTTTTCTACTCGAGGTTTTCTTTTGCAGGACCACAATTATACACACACTCAGTAAATACATATGAATGAATAACTAATCAACAAACAATACTGTAGGGACCAAGACCTGTCCTGGTATAATTACGACTGGAAACATACAGGGTTGATTCTTTCACAACAGTGATGTGGGTTATGATCTCACACTGCTGCACAGCTCTGTCTGTAGAACAGAGCCAGAGTGGCAACAGGGCTGGATAGATATTAGAGAAAAAAATCAAGTTTGAACGACAATGTTTTCAGTGCAATGCTGACGGAAGGTCGCAGTCCCCACGGTATACAATATTTGGAAATGTCGGTTTGTTTTCCGCAAGACTTAACTGACGTTTTATGGAAGCGGAAAGAAAATGGGAAGAGTGGCGGGGTAGGGTGATCGTAATAGGGGGAAAAAAGGGGGAGGGGGATATCTACCCCACCGCTAGCACTACAGATCACTCCTCAACAAAAGGCTCATGGCTTTGGCAACGGCACACAGTTTCAGCCTTTCACCCACATTCAATGTTGGCGTGCTTGGCGCCGCCGAGAGTTTCCCGAGAGCTTTGGTAAACTGGGCAGACGCGATGATCCCTGTTTGCTTTCAATCACCGCTGAGTTTGGGCTCAAACCTGGCCCCTTCCCCCAGTTCCGTTGACTCCCTGATGTGACGTTGACAGGAAATTATAAAAACACAGACCACCGCCCTGGTTTCGGTCGTTCGTACGCGACAGATTTGACACAACTTAAAACTTCTCAAACACACTTTAATCACTGAATGGACAAAATCAAAATAGCTTCTTCTTCACTACATCAGTAGCGGCTACCAACTATCACATTCATTTTCCTGATTTTTTTTTCGATTCTCAACCCGTAAACTGCTTTAGTCTGAGCAGACGATCTGTTAGGAGCCGAGACAAGTTCGACTGCGGACAACCATTTCAACCAAACGATCACAAATCAAACTCAAACGCACAGAACAACAGATTCGAGACGAAATTGCGAACTTACCTGTTGTCATGCTAAAATATCACACTCCTTTCAGAAAACAAACAGCGAAGAAGTAATCCAAGCAGGTAAAATCCAGGCACTGAACTCATCAAACACACACACACTCTCACCGCCATAGTAGACTGCGTGTCACGTGGTAAGGGCTAAACGCAGGATAAGAGCGACGCGTGCAACGCTCGCGCGAGACGAGACAGAGTGAAAGACAGACAGTGGGGGCAATCAGCGTTGCGATATCGAGCGGTTTGCTCCGCGGGGTTACTGGACTCACTACTACAGCACTAGTCAAACTCACCAGTCCACTTTTAATGGAGTC
>JADBJO010001100.1:97500-100000 GCA_016801955.1 Conus betulinus
AAGAGGTCCTTGTCTCTGAGTGTGTTGACCTGTTGCTTCATGTTGGGCTGTGTTCTCCGTTCCTTGTGTGGGATTCGGAGAGCCCGTCTGCCACAGAGTCAGCATGACGGAACGCACAATCCCAGGGCTCGTCTGGTTTCACGTGCATCTGACTCTCATCTGAAAAGCACTTTTAAACGGCAATCTTCTCCACATTGAATACTGATAACAATAATGATTATTTATGACGCTTAATCTTATATCATAAGTCCTAAGCGCTGACAAATACGTAAAAGGTTAAAAAAAAAAAAACATAAATAAATGAAACCAAAAAGAAGATGAATATTGCAGTATGTACCATGCATCAACAAAGAAGGGGCATATTGATACAAAAACTCTCTCTCTCTCTTTCTCTCTCTCTCTCTCTCTCTCTCTCTCTCTCTCTCTCTCTCTCTCTCACACACACACACACACACACACACACACACACACACACACACACACACACACACACACACACACACACATGATCCCACACACACTGTCGCACAACAACGGACACAACAGCATGTGCGCGCAGACACACACATGCGCACACGCTTACACACACACACACACACACACACACACACACACACACACACACACACACACACACACACACACACACACACACACACACACACACACGCATTAGTCGCAGAATCAATTTGATGGGCAAGGGAAGGGGAAGAAAGAATGCTTTTGATAGAGGGCTGTTTTAAGAGATGATGATTTGAAGGAAGACAGAGAGTTTGAACTACGCAAAGACATTGGGAGTTTATTCCAAGAGACTGGCCCCTGAAAAAAAAAAGAACGATCGCCATAGGTTTTAGTTCGAAATCAAGGGATTTTGAGCATAGCGTTGTCGGTAGAAGAACGCAACTGCCCAGAAGGAACATAGAGATGAAGGAGATTAGAAAGGTAGGAAGGAACTAAGCCATTCAAACATTGAAAGCAGAATAAGGACAGTTTGTAGTCTATTCGTTTTTCGACCGGCAGCCAGTGAAGAGAAAGAAGTAAGGGAATGACATGAGAAGATCTGGGTTGTTAGAGAATCAAACGAGCAGCATCGTTTTGTACTTTCTGAAGACGACTAAGGAGATTCTGGGGACAGCCAGCTAGAAGAGAATTACAGTAATCAAGTCCAGATAGATAGAAGGAAGCAGAAACAACGGGTTTTGTGGCATCAACATAGAGAAGATGTCGCACAGAAACCAATGCGGCGAAGCTCAAAGTAACAGACACGGCAGACTGTGGAAACATTTTGCTGGAATGAAAAAGTACTGAGTCAAGGGTAACATTTAAATTCCGTGCAGATGAAGATGTCTGAAAAAGCAATTTTCCAGTTTGACAGAGTTTGGGATACAGTCAGATGAAAGAAATCTTTTGGGTGCAAAGAAGATCATTTCAATTTTTTCTCTGTGGAGCTGAAGTTGAACTGTCATCCAAGATTTCATGTCCATGACACGACGACTGTGTTTGTTGGATCGCAGAAGGCAGCTGAAAGATATCGCTGGATAAGTAAATTTCATTGTCGTCTGAAAAGCAGTGGCGAGACAGGCTTGTTTGGGGGTTGATGTGATGTATACCGCGGAAATGTTTCATCTCATATATTGAGGACGAAATTGACAACTTTGCAAACGCAAATTCAGAAACAGTTGAATTCTCAAACGGATAGAAGAAAGGAGGCGGAAGTGCATCTTTGGAATGTTTTAATTATGGCGCGAGTTTAAATCATCGTCGTCGCGGCGTGAGAAAAGGCGATGTTGTTTGAAGGGGCCTGTCCTTTGTTCCCCCGTCACTGATTCCTCCACTCGCGTCTCTCTCTGACCCACCGCCCCATTCTGTGTCAGTCTGTCCACACCGCTGCAAGAGTTCCAGACCTGGCACCCGTCAGCCTGTCCTGAAGTGTCACAGGACACAGGCAGAAATAAAGGTGGTCGGGTTGGTGGACTTCACATCCTTCACACCTGTCTTTCTGTCTGTCTGTCTGCCTGTCTATTTGTCTGTCTGTCTTTTTAACCAAAGAACTTGAAAGCTAAGGGACCCATAGACACACGACTTCGCGGAGACTCAAAACGTAAGTGGCATTTCTGTCAGACACACATGTAAAACGTTTTGTTACACACTGTAATGATAATTTAACGGAAAGAGAACAAGAAAAGAAAAAGAAAAAACACGAACAAATCCTGTGGATGACAAAGAGTTTAAGGACGAGAGCAAAGCAAGGGAAACACAAAGAGTTAAGGACGAGAGCAAAGCAAGGGAAACACAAAGAGTTAAGGACGAGAGCATAGCAAGGGAAACACAAAGAGTTAAGGACGAGAGCATAGCAAGGGGAAACACAAAGAGTTAAGGAGGAGAGAGCATAGCAAGGGAAACACAAAGAGTTAAGGACGAGAGCATAGCAAGGGAAACACAAAGAGTTGAGGACGAGAGCATAGCAAGGGAAACACAAAGAGTTGAGGACGAGAGCAAA
>JADBJO010001100.1:102500-105000 GCA_016801955.1 Conus betulinus
CGACGAACCTGTGGAATTTCATGGACATTTCTGGTGAAAATGTATCAAAGTGATACTTGGAAAGAAAGATAAGCTACAGATGATGATGTGTGACGTTGACGTCATGCATGACCGTGACGCAATGCAGGTGAGAGGGCTGCAGTCTGCATCGTTGGTTTTTTACTGTTGTGCGTACACTGTGAATGGGTTAGCGCTGTTCAGATTTGGGGGTAAACCTTATGACCCCGTCAACTGCAGTGATGACGACAGTGACACTGGCGATCATCACTGACTGCTAGGCTGCAGGTGCTGTGTCTGCTACCGACCGTCTCTGTCTGCTCTTTCGTTTCCTCCTTATCATCACTGTTCTTAGTGTTGTTACAATTGTTACAGTATGACAACTGGCAGAGCCATGAAAACTGTCGTAATTACTATCTCTAATAGTATTGCTGTAGGAAACCACCCTCTCTGTCGTCTTGGTTGCCGACATCAACATAATCGTCATTATCATCATTTTCATCATCATCATCGTCGTCATCGTGGTTACCGTCATAGTTGTCAGTTTTTTGTTTTTTTTTTTCTCCAAAAGCATTTCTATGTGTTTAGGGTCATGATGAACTGACCACAGCAAACTGTAGAGGCCACATCAAGATAACTGATCTCTGACATTCTGCCCACGTCCACCTGACTCACGACGTCTACATTCTCCACTGACAAAGGACAGACACCGTTCATGTCTATCATACAATCTGTACGGACTGATCACAAAGAACAACACCATGCATGCCTATCGTGAGGTCTGTTCTGATTACTGACAAAGAACAGACACCTTGATGTCTATCATAAAGTCTGTACTGGTTACTGACAAAGAACAGACACTTTCATGTCTATCATAAGTCTGTACTGGTTACTGTCAAAGAACAGATGCCTTCATGTCTATCATAAAGTATGTACTGGTTACTGTCAAAGAACAGATATCTTCATGTCTATCATAAAGTCTGTATTAGTTACTGACACAGAACAGATACCTTCATGTCTATCATAAAGTCTGTATTAGCTACTGACACAGAACAGATATCTTCATGTCTATCATAAAGTCTGTATTAGCTACTGACACAGAACAGATATCTTCATGTCTATCATAAAGTCTGTACTGGTTACTGACAAAAAACAGATACCTTCATGTCTATCATAAAGTCTGCATTAGTTACTGACACAGAACGGACCCATCTATGGAGAATGTCCACCATTCAAGCACACAACAGCTCGTCCCTTAAAAAGAACTGCTGTGCGTTCCATATAGGAAGCGATGTTCCAGACACAGATTTCACAAAGCACACAACTGTCTGTCCATGTCTGAGCCTGCATTGTAGAGATAACTTCATAAAGCACACAACTGTCTGTCCATATCTGAACCTGCATTGTAGAGATAACTACATAAAGCGCACAACTGTCTGTCCATGTCTGAACCTGCATTGTAGAGATAACTTCATAAAGCGCACAACTGTCTGTCCATGTCTGAACCTGCATTGTAGAGATAACTTCATAAAGCGCACAACTGTCTGTCCATGTCTGGACCTGCATTGTAGAGATAACTTCATAAAGCGCCCCACTGTCTGTCCATGTCTAGAGCTACATTGTAGAGATAACCTTCATAAAGCACACAACTGTACTCTCTGTTCATGTCTAAATCTACATTATAGCAGTAGAACTATACTTTAGAAAGCTCATACAGCGCATGTTTATATCGTACAGACACAGTTTGGTAACTGATACATGACCGAACACGCTGAATAGCAGAACATCGTTTTTTTCTAAAAATTTTTTATGTTGTTATGACTATTGCTACAAAACACATAACCTCTAGGAAGCGTATAACTACACGTACAGGTAAATACATAGAACTGTTTTGCAGCGAACTTAAAAAGAAAGTTACACAAGTGTTTGCCTTGCTATTTGTTGGTTTCTTTCGTTTGGTGGCACAGTCACTTTTCTTGAAGTTTGTTTCAAGTTCCGCCTGCAACCACTTCAATTTGAAACCATTCTGTGGCGATGTATTTCAATATGTAACACGCATTCTGTCCGTCTCTCTTGGTGTTGAATTGTTTGTCTGTCTGTTTGTGTGTGTGTGTCTGTGTCAAATGCCGTCTGGATTTTGTTTACACAAAAGCACAGTTTTCGCAACATTTCACACTATGCAAACACGCACACACACGCACTAACACAAACACCAACCCAACCGCCTTCTACTGACTCGCCCATAAATATAAACATAACCCTTCACACACACACACACACACCCACACACAACACACACACACACACACACACACACACACACTGATACACATTTACACACACGCCCCCCCCTCCTCCCACACTGATACACATATACGCACACGCCCCCCCCCCCCCCCCCCCCCCCCCCCCCCCCCCACACACACACGCACACAAGCGAGCTTCTAAAAAATGCGGGGATAAAATCTCTACACATTTAGATAAGGGACGACTGTACATATGG
>JADBJO010001100.1:112500-120000 GCA_016801955.1 Conus betulinus
CTTGCAGTGGACTGTTTGTGATCCCGATCAATTAAGTTCTGTTGGGACAGTGGACTGCTGCAGACAGAAACCAGTGGGACAGTGGACTGCTGCAGACAGGAACTGTTGGGAATAGTGGACTGCTGCAGACATGAACTGTTGGGACAGTGGACTGCCACAGACATGAACTGTTGGGACAGTGGACTGCTACAGACATGAACTGCTGGGACAGTGACTGCTGCAGATAGGAACTGTTGGGACAGTGGACTGCTGCAGATAGGAACTGTTGGGACAGTGGACTGCTGCAGACAGGAACTGTTCGGACAGTGGACTGCTGCAGACAGGAAGTAGTGGGACAGTGGACTGCTAACAGACATGAACTGTTGGGACAGTGGACTGCTACAGACATGAACTGTTGGGACAGTGGACTGCTGCAGACAGGGACTAGTGGGACAGTGGACTGCTGCAGACATGAACTAGTGGGACAGTGAACTGCTACAGACAGGAACTGTTGGGACAGTGGACTGCTGCAGACAGGAACTGTTGGGACAGTTGACTGCTGCAGACAGGAACTAGTGGGACAGTGGACTGCTGCAGATAAGAACTGTGGGACAGTGGACTGTTTGCAGACAGGAACTGTTGGGACAGTGGACTGCTGCAGACAGGAACTGTTAGGACAGTGGACTGCTGCAGACAGGAACTGTTGGGACAGTGGACTGCTGCAGATATGAACTGTTGGGACACTGGATTGCTGCAGACTTGAACTGTTGGGACAGTGGACTGCTGCAGACCTGAACTGTTGGGACAGTGGACTGCTGCAGACTTGACTGTTGGGACAGTGGACTGCTGCAGATATGAACTGTTGGGACAGTGGATTGCTGCAGACATGAACTGTTGGGACAGTGGATTGCTGCAGACTTGAACTGTTGGGACAGTGGATTGCTGCAGACATGAACTGTTGGGACAGTGGACTGCTACAGGCTTGAACTGTTGGGACAGTGGACTGCTGCAGACTTGAACTGTTGGGACAGTGGACTGCTGAGACTTGAACTGTTTGGGACGGTGGACTGCTGCAGACAGGAACTGTTAGGACAGTGAACTGCTGCAGACAGGAACTAGTGGGACAGTGAACTGCTGCAGACAGGAACTGTTGGGACAGTGGACTGCTGCAGACAGGAACTGTTGGGACAGTGAACTGCTGCAGACAGGAACTGTTAGGACAGTGGACTGCTGCAGACTTGAACTGTTGGGACAGTGGGCTGCTGCAGACATGAACTGTTGGGACAGTGGATTGCTGCAGAGTTGAACTGTTGGGACAGTGGATTGCTGCAGACTTGAACTGTTGGGACAGTGGACTGCTGCAGACCTGAACTGTTGGGACAGTGGACTGCTGCAGACTTGTACTGTTGGGACAGTGGACTGCTGCAGACAGGAACTGTTGGGACAGTGGATTGCTGCAGACTTGAACTGTTGGGACAGTGGATTGCCGCAGACTTGAACTGTTGGGACAGTGGACTGCTGCAGACAGGAACTGTTGGGACAATGGACTGCTGTAGACAGGAACTAGTGGTACAGTTGACTGCTGCAGACATGAACTGTTGGGACAGTGAACTGCTGCAGACAGGAACTAGTGGGACAGTGGACTGCTGCAGACAGGAACTAGTGAGACAGTGGACTGCTGCAGACAGGAACTGTTGGGACAGTGGACTGCTACAGACATGAACTGTTGGGACAGTGGACTGCTGCAGACAGGAACTAGTGGGACAGTGGACTGCTGCAGATATGAACTGTTAGGACAGTGGACTGCTGCATACTTGAACTAGTGGGACAAACATTGGGTCGTTTCCTGTTTTGACGACACTGAATTAGGGAATTTTATCGACAAGCAGTTTTTTTTTTAAATGTGTGATTACCTTTGTGATGCTGGAATGCGAACATTGACACATAGCCTGTGCTCAGTACTTGGATCATCCTCATACAGTGTGGTCATTACCTGGATCATCCACAGACAGTGTGTTCATCATTTACATCATCTACAGACAGTATGTCCATCATTTGATCATCAAAAGACTGTGTGTACATCATTTGGATCATCCACAGACAGTGTGTCCATCACTTGGATCATCCACAGACAGTATGTACCTCATTTGGATCATCATCAGACACTATGATCATCAATTGGAACTCCACAGACAGTGTGTCAGTCACTTAGATAATCCACAGACGGTGTGTTGGTTCATCACGATCATCCTCAGGCAGTGTGTCATCACTTGGATCATCCTCAGGCAGTGTGTCCATCACTTGGATCATCCTCAGACAGTGTGTGTCATCACTTGGATCATCCTCAGACAGTTCTTTTTGGGAAGAGTGCACCAACTCCCCTCCCTTCCCCTCTTCCATTCTCTTCCAGTTAATTCTATCTTTGTTAATGACGCAGGATTGCACCCCTCCCCCCCCTCCAAAACCTAGCAGCTTAATCTGAGAGACGACATGTAATGGAATCACCCTATTCAGAATCTGGTGCAGACAAGTCAGAGCTTATTTGCAGAACAGTTTGCCTGAAGGGATAGAGTTCTGGGCACACAAACCGTACATACAGATACGCAACAGAACACACACACACACACACACACACACACACACACACACACACACACACACACACACACACACACACACACACACACACACCGGGCTGCCTGTCAGTGTTCACCGTGAGTCTGGCATCCAAAGAACTCTTGTAATGCAGCCAGCAGAAACAGAGCCAGAATGGACAGAATTCAATACTTACTCGCGTGACTTCCTCCTGTACCTTTCCAAATCGAAGAGGTGGAGACAGTTTCTGCACTGTCTCTTTGCTTCCTATTCCTCCTCCTCCTCCTCCTCCTCCTCCTCCTCCTCCTCCTCCTCCCTCTTCACTATTTTTTTGTTTGTGGAGTTTTTCTTCGGAAAAGACCGAGAATTTTCCGTGATCAGAACCATTTCAGGAACTGAGATTGTAAATGTAATGAAAGAAGAGTTGTGATGGGGTGAGTGTTTGATTGTAACGGTTTGGTAACATAGGAACACGCGATCATGTCTTTATGGAAAACGTTTTTGTTTGATACAGTAGAATGTGACTGCCTGGTCTTAAATGCCCGCACACCATCCCGATTGCTGTATATTCCAATGAGTCAATATTTCTTCGCTGTATTACTGGTGTCCTGTTTGTCCACGCCCTGCCAGTACCACAGAGAGAGAGAGAGAGAGAGAGAGAGGAGAGAGAGAGAGAGAGAGAGAGAGAGAGAGAGAGAGAGAGAGAGAGGAGAGAGAGTGGTGAGAGACAACATTGAAGAGAGGAGTTTTAAGTGGTGATACATTGAACGTCTTAAATACCTACAACCATACTTAAAATTTCCTTGAAAATAAAATACTTTATAATCATGGCTTCAATATTTAAAGGATATAAACATGATAAGCAAACGGAAGGTCAGCCAAGATTTCAGCTGTCACATGCAGGGAGTGAGACACGCCCCCCTGCACCAATCACACTGTCAATGACAAGGTAGTACATGAGAATGACATGAAACAAGTGACAGCCAGTTTCACGGTCGCCGATGTACCACAATCGGAGCGACCCGCTAAAAGCAACACTTGTCTAAAAGGAAAAAGAGCACAGCGTCTGTCTGGGTCGCTTTCATGCTTGGAAAACGTTGACAACGTTAGCTACGGTAGAGACGAAGTTAGCTGGTGAAAGAGCATGGAAGGATTCTCATGGGAATGGCGAAGTTGATGGACATTTGCTGTCATGCATGGCCAGTTGACCACAGTGGTGGTGCAGAAATGGTCAGCAAAGCCATTTTCAGTCGCGAGTGCAATCGTTTAAGGAAAGGCGGTCTGGTCGAAAACAAACGTTGAAGAATCGCATTCAGCTTCAATGTTTGCTTTCATGTTGGCTCTCAGACAAACGGTCTGGTCGAAAACGAAGTTTGAAGAATCGCATTCAGCATCAATGTTTGCTTAAATGTTGCCTCTCAAACGGTCTGGTCGAAAAACAAATGTTGAAGAATCGCATCTAGCTTCAATGTCTGCTTTAATGTTGCCTCTCAGACAAACGTCAGGTCTCGTTTGCTCGCGTAGTTTCGTTTTATCAGAAAACAATCCAACCCCCCAAACACTCCCTCTATCTCTTTCCCTCCCTCACGCTAACGTTGGCTATGTTTTCCCAATTCCAAAGAGATCCATAAATCCTGAGGATTTCGTTAGTGTCCTTTTCCTCCTCTGGAGATTCATACGTAGGACCAAAGGACTTTTTGTAGAGGGGTGCTCTTACTTTTAGGGGGTTAATAAAATTCATTTAAAACCAGGACTGCAAAGAACATCGCCTTTGTTAATTGAATATTTAAGATGGTAACTTATGTCAGCTGTTCATTTCTACCGACCACCCGTGGGTTGATCGATTCGTCCTGGAGGTCTAATTCAACTTTCCTTCCGGGCTCTGTGTATGGATATTTTCCTAGCGTCAGATGTTGGATAAGTCTTCAGTGTTATATATTGGAAAGGTTTCTGGCATTGCGTAATGGACATGTAACAAGCTTTATATAATAGACAAGTTCTGGTGTTAAATGTTAGATAGATTTATAGCTTTCAATACTGAATATGCGTTAAACACAGGCATTTTCTTTGCATTAAATAATGGACAGGTTTGTAGCGTTAAAGGCTGGATAATTTTCTATCCCTAAATCTTGAATGCATGTGTAGAGTTGAGTAGTGGATATTAAATCTAAGATATCAATGTGGCCATTAATATTGCACATGTTCCTAGCTTTGAATACTGGATAGATTTCCAAGATTATCTATGGTCCAAACATTAAGTATTGGACACGTGTAACGTCTTAGATATCAGATGTGCTGCTTTCATTGAAAATTATGTGGTGCTCGTGTTAAATAGTAGATATGTGTTATTGTTAAGTACAGGATGACATTCAAACGTTGGATACTGGATGCGTGCGTAGCGTTAAATGATGGATACATTCCTCGCATCAAAAACGAAATGAAACTGCTACAACTGAAACTACTCCGCACTGGCCTGATACGGGTGATGTCATGGGCACAGCTGACACTGAGGCAAATTTTGACCTTTTTTGTGGTCCATCAGAGACCAGGATCAGCAATTTTTTTGTGAAAGTAATTTGAACTCCGAGAAAGAGAGACAGAGAGAGAGAGAGAGAGAGAGAGAGAGAGAGAGAGAGAGAGAGAGAGAGAGAGAGAGAGAGAGACAGACAGACAGACAGACAGACAGACAGACAGACAGCAGACCAGACAGACAGACAGACAGACAGACAGACAGACAGACAGAGCACTGTAGCAAACCTATCAGCCACGCCATTCCAGTCCTAAGCGGTGAAGTCAAGCTGAAAACCGCTCATGATGGCATGGCCCGAATTGCCGGCATCCATTACAGCTTTTAATCGGCGCAAAACAGAGCGGCAGCGGAAATGACCGGATGTCATCAATGACGCATTGGGGGGCCGGGGGGCGGCGCCGTTTTACTGCTGACTGCTGCTGTGCTCCGCTGGGATTTGTTTCTCTGCTGTTAGGAGAGAGAGAGAGAAGAGAGAGAGAGAGAGAGAGAGAGAGAGAGAGAGAGAGAGAGAGAGAGAGAGAGAGAGAGGAGAGAAAGACGGTGAAGTCTGCTGGCAGAGAGAGAGAGAGAGAGAGAGAGAGAGAGAGAGAGAGAGAGAGAGAAACATCAAGCGGAGAGAGAGAGAAGAAGAGAGAAAAACAAGGAAGAAGAAGAAGAGAAGAGAAGAGGAGGAGGAAGGAGGAGGAGGAAAAAACGAGAAAGAGGTAAAAGAAAAAAAAAGGTCAGAAGGAAGAAGTATAAAGGATAAAGTAAGTAGCTGAAAGTCTGAAGGGAAGAAGAACAAGAAAAAAAAAAATAAGACAGAGGGAAGAAGGAATAAAAATGTAAAGAAGAAGGAAGAAGAAGTGAAGAATAAAGCAGAAGGAAGCAGAGAAGAAGAAAAGAAAAACGAGGCAAAAAGAAGAAGAAGAAGAAAGGAAAGAATTAGACAGAAGGAAGAAGAAGAAAGGAAACGAAAAACAGCAGGAAGAAGAAAGGAACAATGTGGCAGAAGAAAGAAGAAGATAGGGAAAATAAGACAGAAGAAAGAAGAAGAAAGGAAAAAAAAATGAGACAGAAAGAATACAGGGAAATAGAGCGAGACTTTCACGTATTGATCACCAAATACCAATTCTGGAGAGAAATAGGGCGAGACTTTCACGTTTCTACTTGGCTGTATTGATCACCAAATACCAATTCTGGAGAACAGCGATCTTTTTATCCACCTCCCTCCGATCTCCACCATCCCCACCCACCACTCCCCATTCCCCCTTACCCCCACCTCTCTCTGCCTGCCGTGTGCTCAAAGTGTTGGTGCATTAGGCAGTGGACTGACTGGTCCTGACAAACATGGGCCAGCTGTGACGAGTCATCACAGTCATGTGTCGCTCACCACCTGGTCACAGTTATCTCCCATCCCAATTAGGATTTTTCTCTAATCATTACACAATCCATGCAAGCATTTTGAGGCCTAGCATAAGGTTGAGCCGGCAATTGATGTTAAACTGAAAATAGATCAAAAGAACAACCCCCACCAATCATTTCACTTGTTTTGGGGGATTTCCGCCGACGACATCATTCACAATCTTCAGACACATGACCTTCCTCTTGGCTGACGTCACGATTCAGGCATTCGCACTCACCTGTGACCCCATCTTTGCGCCATGTGGTTCCCTCCAAACAGTGCCATTCCTTTCATGTTAATCTTTCTGCTTGGAGCCACCTGTCATGTACCTTGATGGGCATATGAAAGAAAAGAAAGTAAATCAACTTTCAGAACAATAATTTTTTTTTTTTTTTTTTTTTTGTGATGTTGAAAATTTAACAAAGTTTTTGCTGTTTTTGATGCTAGAGTCCAAAACTATCGACACGATGAAAAGACTTTAAATCAAATAACTAACTAACTAAGGAATATGAGACAATCTTGCTGGCAGCGCTATCTCTCTCTTTGTCCGTTAGCTGATTAATTCATGCTTAACGCCGACAACTAAGTAATCGACGGGGACAATGACATTTGTAGAGATAAACACCAACAATCAAATTATTGATGGCGACAATGACATTATAGAGACCCAGGCCTCGGCACAAACCAAAAGTTGGAGGGGGGCAGGGGGCGGGGGGCGGGGGGCTACATTTCACTCTACTCCACTCCACTCCACTCCACTCCACTCCACTCCTCTCCATGCCACGCCACGCCACTCCATGCCACTCCACTCTCCTCTCTACTCCACGCCACTCTACTCCACTCCACTCCACTCCACGCCACGCCCACACCCTACTCCACTCCACTCCACTCCACTCCACTCCACTCCACTCCACTCCACGCCACTCCACTCCACTCCACTCTACTCCACTCTACTCCACTCTACTCCACTCCACTCCACTCCACTCCACGCCACTCTACTCCACTCCACTCC
>JADBJO010001100.1:125000-142500 GCA_016801955.1 Conus betulinus
ACACGCACGTATCTGCATGTATATGTGTACATAATATATATATGTGTGTACATGTGCATGTGTGTGTCTTTGTATGTGGGCGTACACGCATGTGCGTGTGTAAGCATTTGTGCCTTCATGTGTATGCGTGTATGCGCGCACGCGTGTGGAACGGGAAATGGCAAACTGGCAGACTACCGTTTTACCCCGGGTCAATCGTGAATGGTGTTCTTTTCTTCCCTGTCGCCGGTATTCCAGACCTAGAAGCCAAGCCTTCGGTAGCCCACCGTTGTTTCTGGTCTTGCTGGGAGCAATGGCAGGAAGCGATTGGCGCACTTTGGAATGGCCTGGAGGTGTTTAGTTTGGGCAGAGCTGTTTGTCGGGATGAATGCTGGTCTAGTGCCGTGTTTGAAGAATGGGGTCACAGGTAGGCGCAGCAGAAGAACGGGGTGTGTTGGACTGAAAGCATGCATGGTATGGGAGGATACAGGTACACGAATGGGGCATTGGAGTGAAAAATACACCGTATGACGATGAAAGTTAGATGAAGAACGGGTGTGTTGAATTGAAAATATGCATGGTATGGCAGGATAACGCTAAATCGAAATTGGTGGGTTGGAGTGGAAAAAAATGGCAGGATAACGCTAAATCGAAATTGGTGGGTTGGAGTGGCAGGATAACGCTAAATCGAAATTGGTGGGTTGGAGTGGAAAAAACACATCGTATGGGGATGAAAAATAGATGAAGAGCGGGTGTGGTGGAGTGAAAGAATACATCGTAGGCGTGAGGGGGTGGGGTGGGGGGTGTTACATCAGAGCAGGGTTGTCTGATCTGTAAGGTCGCTCTTCGTCTGCAGACCTGTTAGCACACCTGCACCCTCTTCCTGTAGACGCAGATTCAGGTACACAGGTATGTACAGGACTGACGACACAGCATAGCTCCTGATTCTTATCTAGTTATAGTGTGGGAAGATGGAGTGAGGGGAGAGAGAGGAGGGGACGACAATGTACGACAATGTAGAGAGAGAGAGAGAGAGAGAGAGAGAGAGAGAGAGAGAGAGAGAGAGAGAGAGAGAGAGAGCTACTCACAACATAGTACTGTACTGATACAGCTGAGTGTAAGAGGCGGAATGAAACGAAGAAGTTGTGTAATCAGAACGGCTGTGTCGACTGTCCTCACAGTGCCGTTAGTACTGTTACACACGTTAAACATCCCGCAGTCACCGCGGGCCTGTCAAGACTTAAGTATGGGAACAGGAAAACAGGCAACATGCATCAGGATAAATGGAGAGGACATGGGCCCCGCCGTGCGTGCTTTCCGCCACTGCTCAGAGACTGGCCGTGATGACTGGGCAGTCAGACATCATCCATTGCTCAGAGCACGCACGCACACGCATACGCACGCACACACACACACACACGCGCGCGCGCACACACACACACACACACACACACACACACACACACACATATACATATATATATATATATACATATACATATATATGCTACACACACACACACACACACACACACACACACACACACACACACACACACACACACACACACACAACACACACACACACACACACACACACACACACACACACACACACACACACACACACGCATTACACCACACTTCACCACAATACAGTACACTACGTTACACAACAATAGACTACAGTGCAGTACAGTACAGTGGGCTGATGGCAGGTGACGGGTGAAGAAACCCATCCCTCTGAAGCCTGGTTTTGGGGCTATGGGCCTGGGGCTGACCGAACGGCACACGGCACACGGCAGAAAAGCAGAACAGCTGGAGGTGGGATGGGGGGTGGGGGATGGGGATGGGTCGGTAGGAAGGGTGGGGGGATGAGTGACAAAATGTGGGGGGGGGGGGGGGGGGGGGGGGGGGGGGGCGCGAGGCGAGGGAGGAGAGGAGGAAACAAGGCGTGATTTTGTGTGTTGTCTAATTACGGTGAGGAAGTGGCACAGAGAGTCCACCCCAGCCTCCTAGTCTGAGGTCAGCAGCAAGACAAGGTGAAGACGATTGGAGAGGCCACACGCCATAATTAGCATTTTGCACTACATCACTGTATAGTCTACGTAAGCGTGTTGAGGCCTACTATACGTTTCAGCCAGCATTCAATGTTTAAACCGATAATTGATCGAAAGAGTAACTACCTTCCAATTATTTCCCGTGTCTCGGGGGAACTTCCACCGATGATATATCACGTCCAGTCTTCAAATACATGACCTTCGCTTAGTTGACGTCACATTTCAGGGCCTTGCACTCACCCGTGACTCTATCTTTGTACCCAGGTGGTAGCCCCGAAACAGACTCATTCCTTTAATTTTAATCTGACTGCTTGGAACCACCCTAGCTTGTCCCTTGATGGGCATGCGAAAGAAAACAATCTAACTGCGCCAATCTTTAAATACTCAAGTGCCTAAGCAAGGCCTTGGCGCATTAATTTCTGGAGTGCAGCCAGAGAAATAAGTCTGCCATGGAGGAACCCAGAGTTCTCTGTGTGTCCCTGTGTCCTGCACCCTTCACAGCGCAGACAGATGGGTCCGCCATGGAGGGGTCCAGTGTTTCTCTGTGTGTCCTGCACCCTTCACAATGAAGACAGATGGGTCTGCCATGGAGGAATCCCGTGTTCTCTATGTGTCCCTGCACCCTTCACAATGAAGACAGATGGGTCTGCCATGGAGGAGTCCCGTGTTCTCTGTGTGTCCCTGTGTCTTGCACCCTTCACAGTGCAGACTGATGGCGGACCTTGCTGTTGACTCACACTGTTGTTCCCTGTCTGGCCTCTGCCCGCTCCTGTCTTCCTGGCCTAGTGACACGAAGCCCTCCATCACTGAGGGTCGGAGGGCCGTCAGCGAACCCCCCCTTCCTCCCCCCCCCCTCCCCCCCACTCCTGGCACGACTCTGCTCCCCTGCTTTCAGAAAAAAAGCAAGGTGACGAGGCAGTGACAGGCATGATGGAATGGACTGACCCCAAGAAGTCCAATCAATGGGAGATGGCCTCAGGCCCCAACACGGCGTGACGAGTGGTCAATAGTCTGCCCGCCACTTTGTTTCAAGCTACGTGTAAATGAGAGTCCGCGCTGACCCTTTTTTTTTTATCCCTTGTCTGTCTGTTAGTATATCTCTCTCCCTCCACCACACTCCAGTACCTCTCTCCCCCCTGTCCCCACCCCTCTCCATCTCCTAGTCTGGAAGTATGATTTAAAAGTTCCCATCCGTTTCACCGTCAGTGAAATATCCTGTTTGTTGCGTACTTCTCTCTGCTGTGTCAGTTTGTCCAGCTGTCTGTTTCTTTTTGTCCGTCCGTCTGTTTTGTCTGTCTGTCTATTCTACTGTCTGTCTGCGAGTATATCTGTCCATCTCTCTACCCTGCTGTCTGTTTAGCTGTCTGTTCGCTCGTCTGTCTTTCTGCCTGTGTGTCTCTCTGTCAATTTGTCAGCACGTCTGTCTGTCCACCTACCTCTGTGTCTGTCTACCTGTCTGCCTGTATGCTGTATGCCTTTCCGCCTGTTTCTCCGTCTCCTTCCCCTTTCTCCCATTTTCTAATGAACTTTACCTCAATGACATTCTGTCAGTGTGTCTATGTTTGATTGCTCTCTCTCTCTCTCTCTCTCTCTCTCTCTCTCTCTCTCTCTCTCTCTCTCTTCTGTTTCAGGGTTAGTAAAAATGATGTCATTATGTGTGTCAAAACATAAATGTTAAAGTGAAGGGGATTGATATTGTGACGAAAATGAATGATCTGGCCGCCCCTAAACACACACAGAACCCGACCAAAACATTTCCCCTGCAAAATAGATTGTGCCGTTGATCACATTGTTTGATGACTTCATGTTTGTGTCTCACCCCATCCCCCTTCACTCTCCATCCTCTTGCTGAGGCCATCTGGTCACAGGACAGACACAGGTAATCCTGCGAATCAAACACACGCGCATACCTACCCACTCCTATCCCATACACACCTACGAACACTGACACCGATCAATCAATCGATACGTCAGTTCCTTTGTCTCCACAGGACCGCAGTACGGAAGACTACCTCTCGCCCATGCCGGATCCGGAACACGAGGGGGTCGCGCTGGCTCAGCTGATTGGCCACTACAACCTGCCGGACACCTACGTCATCATCCAAGATGTCTACCTGGCCACAGGCTTCTTGGAGGGGTTCCAGTAAGAACAGAGTGTGGTCAGGGGTTCAGTGTTATTTAAGGGGTTCCAGTAAGAACAAAGAGTGGTCAGGGGGTGTGTGTGTGTGTGTGTGTGTGTGTGTGTGTGTGTGTGTGTGTGTGTGTGTGTGTGTGTGTGTGTGTGTGTTTAAGGGGTTCCAGTAAGAACAAAATGTGGTCAGGGGTTTGTCCTGTTTAGGGCAGGGAGGCTGTGTAGGGCTTTGCATTTTATTCCACTCGTTTACTGAATTTCCTTTCAGTAGCTGTATTATTTTTTTTCTTTGTATGTTCCTTATTAGGTTAAAGCTTATGTTCATAGAATTTGCTTGAAAGAGCTAAGTTTTTCTTTCTCGTCACGTTTATTATTAGTATTGTTTTCAAATAGCGATCGTTTTCTTTTTTTTATCTGTGCGTATCATTGTTTTTGTGAAAAATGTCATGGATTACGTTTTGTTCTGTGTATGTTCAGAGTATTTCGCGGACTCTCTGAGGGGTGTATTGATCTTTTTGCTTATCATTTTTAAACACCATTTCATGTACCACACAATAAACTACAGCCACTTTTATCATTACTGCTACCACCACTACTACTACTACTACTTCTACTACTACTACTACTTCTTCTATTATTGCTTGCTGCTGCTACATCAACAACATAACAACTACAACAACTACAACTAGTGCTGCTGCTACTACTACTACTACTACACTGCTGCTGCTGCTGCTGCTGCTGCTGCTACCACTACTCTTTCTACTACTAGAATTACTGTTAAAGCTATTGCCACTGCTGTATCCATCCCCAGACACCTCACCATTTCCAGGTGTTACCCTTACTGTGATGTAATGATGACTACTGCATGAGAATGATGATGAAGACCATGATGTTGACGTCATATCACCATCTTCATCAGGCCTCCCCTTCCCCTGCAGTTAACTCCCCTTCCCTGTCGGACAGGTCAGTGGTCAGTGCCCAGGACGTGTCCATCCTGGGCCAGTCCGTAGTAGTGACGTCCGGCATGACGGATCCCCGGGTCCAGCAGATGCTGGAAGAGATGGCGCTGACAGGCTGGAAAATCCTCGTGCTGCACTGCCATCCTTCGCTCTCGTTGCGCCTCGTCCGGCAGTCAGTGACCTTGAACCTCTTCGGCAAGGGCGACGGCTGGTTCCTCAGCCAGACCGCCATGATGTTCGACAGCGAGGCTATGAGGTCACTTCCGGCAGGGTTGTTGGGGCTCCGGGGTTTTTTTATCGAAACGGGACGAGAGGGTTTTTTGCTGTCATCGGCTCGCACTCTTCGCTGTGCATACAGCTGCATGGAAGAGTGTGTGGGGGATGCGTTTTTCACCTGTGTCTTGGCTGTCGTCATCGTCATCGTCATCGTTGTCGTCATCGTTGTCGTCATCATCATCGGCATCGTCTTCGTGGATGTCCGGTGAGGAGGAAGCGACGACAGTCATGGCCACATCATCGTCATCTAGGAGGAGGAGGGCGACGACTCCTTCGTCGTTGCAGTACTTGTTGTCATCGGCGTCGTTCTCGTCCGGTTCCAGGGTTGTGCAGTCTGTGCCGTTGAGACAGAGGTTTCGGGTCAGCTGCAATGGCACCAGGATGTACTTCAGCAGGTAAGTCACCGGCACACAGACAGGCAGGCAGGCAGACAGACAAGCAGGCAGACAGACAGGCAGGCAGGCAGGCAGGCAGGCAGGCAGGCAGCAAAGAGACAGGCAGGCAGACGGGCTGTCTGAAGTCTAGTCATGTTGTTTATAGATTACCAGACCACAGGGGTACATCAAGACATAAACAAACGTTTCAGTATTGATGCGTATTCACACACTCTCTGTCTGTCTGTCTCTCTCTCTCTCTCTCTCTCTCTCTCTCTCTCTCTCTCTCTCTCTCTCTCTCTCTCACACACACACACACACACACACACACACACAACACACACATACACATACAGAGACAGAGAGAGAGAGAGAGAGAGAGAGAGAGAGAGAGAGAGAGAGAGAGAGAGAGAGAGAGAGAGAGAGAGAGAGAGAGAGAGAGAGAGAGAGATTAACAGACAGACAGACAGACAGACAGACAGACAGGCAGTTAAACTGCCAGAATACATTTCAAATTTTATGAACTGATGCTTGACACAGGCGTACGGCGCAGCTTCACTTCTAATACTCACATGCTGACACGCCAAATTAGTAGCAACAGGTTGAGACAGTCACAAGGCGTACAGTCATCCGAACTACTGTAATGTAAATTTTAAATATTAGTGTTAGCACACCGCCAAAAAAAAAAAAAAAAAAAAGAACGTGGACAAACGAATCACAAGACAAAACACGACGCGTTTCGACCTCTCAGGTCTCCTTCAGGCAAGATACAAAAACAATCAGGACAACGAAAATGAACGAGCAATCACTTATCTTCATCCACTTCAGCGCAAGATAGGCGCTGATTGTTTTGTATCTTGCCTGAAAGAAGACCTAAGAGGTCGAATCGCGTCGTGTTTTGTCTTGTGATTCGTTTGTTTACGTTTTTTTTTTTTTTTTTTTTTTTTTTTTTTGCGGTGCGCTAACACTAACATTTAAAATTGTTTAGATTTCCACCTGCACTCCCCTCACTTTGCAACTAGATCTTACTGCAATATAGTCTGAATCGGCAAGATTTTTGTGGATCCGCCTGAAGCTGACACTGAATTAATATCTATAATTCACCGAAGAGAGAATACATGCAAATAGGAATACATTTCTGGCTGGAAGATTCAATAAAAACTGAGTCTCGCACAATCCGTATGCTTCCATTGACATCGTTTCGCGTAAGTTTTGAGACAAGCAGACCCTAAAATGACGGTTTTCAGTATCTACACCCAGAACTCGAGGGCTGTTGACTTTTGATCATACAGAAAATGAAAGGTAGCGTTGTGGTTAGCTACTTATTTTGTTTTGCCGTGTTGTTTTGGTCATGACTTTTGTAAGTCATGATTTGATAAAAGTAGATTCGAATCACGCCGGTCACAAAAGATGTTTAATTTTTTTTTTTCGCGTTTGTTTGTTTGTTTTTGTTTTCTGATGTGTGATAGAAACAGAGAATTTGTTATCTTTTGTAATATGGAATGGACAGAGAGTTCAGGTTAGAGTCATATGTGGGCCGCAGTATCATCTCAAAATTGTGCAAATAAATCAGCAATATAGAAGAAGATCAGACACACAATACAAAGCAAGACACGGAGCTTCATTGTAACCTTTAGCGCGCGCCATGTCGAATAGTGAACGAAGTTGGCATGGCTTTTACAGATTGGCTTGGCGATTCTCTGGGAATGATGAGATCAGTTTATTCCTATTGTGTCTCAAAATGATAGATTTTAGTAAAATAACTTGTATTCAGTAAATCAAAAGCTTTTGGTCAATCAGTTAGAGAGAGAGAGAGAGAGAGAGAGAGAGAGAGAGGAGAGAGAGAGAGAGAGAGAGAGAGAGAGAGAGCGAAAGAGAGGTGGCTAGGTGGTTGTTTCCCTTTGTACTTTTTATATTTACATGTTCTGCACTTTTCACCAGATGTGTCCGCTACTCACGTCAATGCCAGCAACATAATCCTTCCGACGGCAGATCTCCTCCCCCCTCCACGTCCTCCTCCCCACCTCCTCCTCCATGGTCACCCCCACCTCCGTCCTGCAAAGCGGCGCGGCCTTCCACCTCCTTCACCTGGTGACGGACCACGGGGAGCAGCGTGTATGGGAGAGCGTGGGCACGGTGTCGGCTGGCGGGGGCACGGACCTCAGGACAGTGACTTGGCCGGGAGCCAGCATCTTCAGCTCCTCCCAGGAGGCCGTCAGGACCTACAGGGCCGTCACCCCCGCCCCGCCAGCCCCTTCGTCTTCCTGGAGGGGCCCGTGAGCGGCGCGGAGAGATGCCTGATGGACGTGCCCTGCCTGATGCTGCCCCAACAGCTCCAGGACCTACGTGCTGGACGTGGTGCAGCACTTCACTTCCAAGGGCAGGCCGCCCCCTGGCGGGGATTACCAGGTGTTCTGCTGTAAGGGCATCAGCGTGGAGCTCCTGAAGAGGTTGTCTGAAGACCTGTCCTTCCACTTCGTTATCTACCTCGTCAACGACTCCAATTACGGGGAAGTCAGAGACGGTCGTTGGACGGGCATGGTGGGTGACGTCATCAGTGGTTCGGCTGACCTCATCATTGGGGCGTTTAGCATGACGTCATCGCGGATGGAGGTGATCTCCTACACGGAGCCGTTCTACCACAACGAGTTCGCCATGGTCAGCGGGGAGAGACGGGCGTTCGCCATCCATATGGGCTTTCCTCAACCCCTTCTCTGCCCAGGCGAGTACGTCTAGATGTGCCGTTCAGTAGATCACGTTGTGTTTGTGTTACCTTACTTTACAATTGATTCTCAGCACGTTATTTGTTCTCAGTCTTTTCATTAGTTCAGCTTGTCTTTCCTTCTTTTTTTTTTTTTCCTTTCCTCTTCTGTCTTTCTTGCTCTCTAAGGCTGTCTCACGAGGGAAAACTGTTTGAGGACTAGCAGCAGGTAACTGTTGAAAAATTATACAACTCCACACACGTTAAGAGCTTGTCTGAAACAGATTCTCACAGCTTTCTTTGCCTCCTCATCTTCTGTGTTGTCTTCAGTGACATGAGTGCCGCGCCAGCTCCCGCCCCTCCCCTTCCTCCCGATACAACCACATGTAGGTCATCAAGTCACAGCTTCAACTTGGCAGTCCATGGAATACTAATTATTTCATGACACTCAGCTCCTTCATTCCTTGCTCTTGTGGTGACGTCCGCTTTGATGTCTCCTCTCTGCCTCGTGCCCTGGCTGGTCTTGGTTGGCCGGTTGGACGGACGTGGTGGTGCCCCCTGAACAACGCTCACAATACGCTGACACGGTGACCAGCCAGTCATTGTTAGCAGGAGGCTTAGCAAGTGGTGTCTCGCAATATTGGCTCAGAACAGGCACAACCTCACTGGAATGACTGGATAACAGTGTAGAATGCCACCTGAAGGCCTGGTTTGTGCTGTTGAAGTCGAATAGTTAAGATCTGTTCCGTAGCATGACCAATCACGCACTAGTTTTGTGGGCGGAGAATCGTCACTGAAAACTTCGGTGAGTTTACTTGTCCCTTTCTCTGTGTGTTGGACTAGTTGGTATGTCTCTACTTGTGTCTTTCTCGGTGTGTCGAAATAGTCGGTATGTCTCTGTTTGTGTCGCGGTGTGTCAAAAGATTTGACATATCCCTGTTTGTGTCTTCTATGCATTGAACGAAATTTAAGTCTTCGTTCGTGTCCTCTATGAGTTAATAGAGTCGGTTTCCATCCGTTTCATTTTCTATACGTTAAAAGAGTTGCTAAGTCTCTGTTTTTATACTGTATATGTTGAAAGAATCGATATGTCTCCAGTTGTGTCCTTTTATGAGTGTTAAAGAGTTGGTCTGTTTCCATTTGTGTCATTATCTATGTGTTAGAAGAGTTAGCATGCCACTTACTGTGTCTCTAGATACTGAAAAATATGTCTCCATTTGTGTCCCTCTATAAGAGCTGAGGAGTTGGCATCGCTCTCTTTGTGTTCTCTGCGTACTAAAAGAGTTGCTATGTTTCTCTTTGTGAATTTCTGTGTGTTGAAAGAATTGGCGTGTATTTGAGCCCATTTCTTTTATTTCCGTTTTCGGCTGCAGGTCTTCTGGAATGTTTGCCTTTTTGACCGTTTGAAGCCCACTGTTAAGATTGCCATCAGTCCTCTTGGCATGATGTCAAAGCACAATTTCCAAAGCTTATATGTCGTTTTTATTAACGAGGTAAATGGCATGATTGTCCAGCCAGTTTAACAGGCGAAGCAGACATTGAAAAAGAATGAGCCGATATATTGACAGCTTAACTGAAAGATTTCTTGAAGTACAACTTGCAGTGAGACAAGACTGGAAACTAAAACGTCTCTCTTGCACCTGGAATTGTCAGGTGAATATAAATATAGTCATGTATGTTATTATTGAATGAAACCGAACTACACATGAATCCAAAAACATCAAAATAACAGGATGTGTAATTGCTACAGAAGAAGTCAAACAATTTTGAACTTAATGGATCGATCATGAACCACTTCTGAAGTCATGTGTCGTCTGCTCTGCTCGCGTTGCATGCTGGTCTTGATTCACTTCCTGTGGCTGAGGCTAATGTACCCCCAGAGAGCGATAGGCTGACCATCACAGACAGAAAAAGTCACGCTTCATTTTTCTGAGTGGACGGAAGAGATTCTCTGCCCTGGGGATTCGTCACTGGCCATTCCTACGATGTTTTTCTCTCTTCAAATATTCCCGAAATTGTCTTCAAGTTCTCTCTCTCTCTCTCTCTCTCTCTCTCTCTCTCTCTCTCTCTGTGTCTCTCTCTGTCTCTCTCTCTCGTGTGTTTTTTCGCTTTTCCTTTATAGCTCCTTCTCTTTCCCTGAAGGAGGAAAAAAAAAAAAATGGCAGATGAAGCCGAAATCTTCAAGGGGACGCATGCAGGGAAAAATGTGGGGCAGGGGAAAGTGGCGGGGAGGGAGGTGGGGGTGGGGGGTCTAATCGAGGAGGGGACAGAGGAAGCTAGGGTGGTGGGGGGGGAGGGGGGGGGGGCGGGGGAGGCTGGAGTGTGAGAGAAGGAGATTAAGGGGATGGGGGAAGGAAGGAACGGGGAAGGATACATGATACGCATCGATTTCTTGAAAAAAAAACTGTCATTTTGTTGGATTTGAAAGAGCTCATCCGTTCTCCTCTCACTCACTCCGTCTGTCTGTTTTTTTTTTTTTTCTCTCACTCTGTCTCTCTCTGTTTCTATGTCTCTCTCTCTCCGTTCTGTTCCCCCCCCCCCCCCCCCCCCCCCCCCTCCTCTCTCTGCCTCTTGCCCTTTTCCTCCTCTTTCTGTCTCATCTCGGTTCGTCTGTCTGTGTGTGTGTGTCTTTCTAACTGTCTGAAAGAACTCTCCAGCTTTTCTTCCGGTCCGTCTTGGTCTTTTCTCTCTCTCTCTGTCTCTCCTTCCATGTCTCTCTTTCTTTCTCACCCCCCCCCCTCTCTCTCTCTCGCTTTTTCATTTTGTCTCTCACAGTCTCTGTCTCTGTGTGTCTGTGTGTTTGTGTGTCTGTGTGTCTGTCTGTGTATCTGTCTGTGTGTTTGTGTGTCTCTCTGTCTGTCTCTCTCTCTCTCTCTCTCTCTCTCTCTCTCTCTCTCTCTCTCTCTCTTATATCCCTCTGCCCCTCTCATATGCGTGGGTTAATCAGCGCATTGAAAACAAAATCCGTGTTTAAAGATGCTTCGTTATAAGCTTATTGACCGCAGATGGCCCGATTGGAATGCTGACATTCAAGACAGGAGTCGTTTTGATTTGCATACTCATCGTATTGTATTGCAACTGTCTATCTACGAAAATGGACAGGCATTTGAAGAATATAATATGCAGATTAAGGTTTGGATGGTCTGATAGTAATGGTCATCGGTATTGTTGCCACAAACAGCGTACAGAGAGTGAACATGTTTGTTCATGGTGTTAAGACGCTCCTGAGTGCGAGGTTTCTTTTTGTGGTTTGCTGTCCTGTCTCGAAAAACCTTGTAAATCAGTTTATATGTGCAGAATAGCATCCGCAATCATCTATATTCAGACACATTTTGCGTGTGATCTCTGTTGGGGCAGATGTTATTGAACAATTTGCCGTCTTTTTTTATATTAGTTGTTTCTTTACCGGTCCATAAGATGTACATTATGAACATCGTTTTTAGTTTTTTTTGTGTTGAGTGTGTAATTTCTTGTGTTCATGGATTGTGTGTTGACACTGTCGCCACCAGGAAGATCTCTGGTGTTTTTTGAAAATAAACTATTCGTACCCCCCCCTTCTCTACCTCCCTCCCTCCCTCACACACACACACACACACACACACACACACACACACACACACACACACACACACACACACACACACACACAACACACACACACACACACACACACACACACACACACACACACATATGCACACACACACAAGCACACACACACTCACTCTCTTTCTCTCTCTCTCTCCTCCCCCCCCCCCCCCCCCCCCCCCCCCTGTCTCTCTTTCTCCGCTTTTCCACTTCTGCCTCTTTTTGTCGTTCTGCTAACCTCTGTCTAACCTCTGTCTCTTTCTGTCGTCTGTTGATATCTGTTCTCGGTTTGTATTTCTCTATTTATCTTTCTCTGTTGTCATGTCCATCTCTGTCCATCGTCTGTTGATATCTGTTGTTGGTCTGTATATCTCTGTTTATCTCTCTTTGTTGTCATGTCCATCTATATCTATGTCGTCGATCCATTACAATTTATCCATCAGTTTGTATGTCTCTCTGTCTGTCTGTCTGTATCCTTGTTACCCTCGTCAACCTAGCTATCTATCTCTGCCTGTGTGTCTGTCGAACAGCAGTCTATCCGTATATATCTCCCCCCCCCCCCCCTCTCTCTCCTCTCTCTCTCTATCTCTCTCTCTCTCTCTCTGTTATATGTATGTCTGCCTGTTTACATCTGTTTTTGTGTGTATGTTAGCCTATCTGTCTCTGCCTGTCTGCTTCTGTATGTGTGTGTGTCAGCCTGTCTGCCTACTTCTATACCAGCGACGTGTCTATCTGTCTATATCTGTCTGTCTATGAGCCTGTCAGTCTACCTCTGTTTATATCAGCCTTTTTGCCTGTCTACCCCTGCCTTTGTCAGTCTATCTATCTGTCTGTCTCTTTGTCTGTCAATGTCATCTTATCTGTCTGTCTGTCTCTATGTCAACTTCATGTCTGTCTGTCTGCCTGTCTAACTTCGTCCTGGTCAGAACTGACACAGTGAGTGGTCATGTGGTGTGGGATCCACCAGATGTTGACCAAACCAATATCCTGGTCAGAACTGGACATAGTGAGTGGCCGTGTGGTCAGGGAGCCACCAGGTATTCACCATACCAATGTCCTGGTCAGAACTGGACACGGTGAGTTGTCACGTGGTCAAGGAGCCACCAAACCAATTTCCCGGTCAGAAATGGACACAGTGTGTGACAGTGTTGTCAGGAAGCCACCAGGTGTTGACCACGCCAATGTCTGGTCAGAACTGGACACAGTGAGTGGCTATGTTGTCGGGGAGCCACCAGGCGTTGACCAAACTAATGTCATGGTCAGACCTGGACAAAGTGAGTGGCTATGTAATCAGGGAGCCACCAGGTGTTGACCACTCTAATGCCCTGGTCAGAGCACTGCTGGCCTTCCTCTCGGACAGTCAGGTCACATGGTCCTCCACGCTGCATGCCTCCATTACATGGTAATGTATCAAGACTTTTAGAACAAATGGAATTTCGTGATAGAAAGACAGGTCAGAAACGTATTTGGTTTGATTTCCAAATTTGCTGATTGAAAGCTGGCCTCAGTCATTTACTCAGATATGAAAGCACGTAATTAATGCTGAGATTTATTTAAACACTTGTTTTAGCCAATTAGCTGAAACGTAAAACGCTAGCTATCATAATTTTCATTGGGTTTTGGCTATAGAACATTGCTTTAGCCACTTTGCTTGGATTACAAACAACATAAATTCCATTGGGGTTTACCTATAGATTGCTACTCTGGCCATTTTATTTGGATAAGGAATAAGGAATACGATTTCCCATGCGATTTACTTCGAAATGTTACTGAACCCATTTTGCTTGGATAATAATCACTACAATTTCAGTGAGGTTTATTTAGAAGTGTTACTCTGGCCATCATAAATCCCGTTTGGTTTTATTTGAAGATTGTTATCAGGCCATTTTGCTGGGATAATTAAGAGCAGATTTGTTTAAAAAGGAAATGATCATCGTGATCAACAGGGAAGTCGGAAGAAAAATAATGAAAGCAATATGGCTGATGGAGTTAAATAATTTGGAAGTTATTGAGCTGTTGAAAGCGCCATCTGGGTAATTTGTTTCGCTAGGTTGAGAGTTCTCTTTTCATTGGCCTGCTATCCTGATTTACAGCCTGTGTCTCCTGCGCGAAGCCTCCCCCTTCTCCTCCACCTTACAGCGTAGATAGGGTGAAAGAGCTGCAGCTAATTGTATTGAATCGGCCACATGAAATCCGCTGCTACAAAAACACTCTCATCGGCCGTTCCGCCATGGTTTTATGTCCTCCAATATCATCGTCAATGTCATGAGGCGACCCTCTCTGTTTTTTTTTCTCTTTTTTCACTGTCCCTCTGTTTGTTTCTCAGGGAAAGCTTTCCTTTATTTTGAGAGAGAGAGAGAGAGAGAGAGAGAGAGAGAGAGAGAGAGAGAGAGAGAGAGAGAGAGAGAGAGAGAGAGAGAGAGAGAACCTGCAGTGAAAGCAGATGATTATTGTGGTGAGACACGCTGCATTGATTCTGTACAGAAAAAGTGTGAGAGGAAAACGAATGAAGTATTGAAGACATGTGCATATAGCCCTATGATATTGTCGTAAATGAATGATGTGATAGCGTGTTTATAGAGCAACAGGATGTTTTCATGTGCATATAGTGATATGATGCCGTCATAGATGAATGATGTGATAGCGTGTTTACAGAGCGACAGGATGTTTGCAGTGCGCAAATACTGATATGATGTTGTCATAAATGAATGATGTTGTGACAGCGTGTTTAGAGAGCGACGGAATGTTTGCAGTGGGCAGTAGTAGTCTGTTCAGAGAAATGTGTTTATTGTCATCAGGAAGTAGGAATTGTGAAGGACGCGCCACGTGAAGTGGAGCTGCAACTGTTATATTCTGTAATGCAGTACAGGTGCACACATACACACACACATCCAGACAGACACAAACACACACATACACACACACACACACACACACACACACGCACACACACACACGGGCGCGCGCGCACGCACACACATACACACGCGCACACACACATACATACACAGACGCATGTGCACGCGAATGCATGCATACACATGCACTCTCAGGCGCGCACGCGTATGTACAGGAACACACCCACCCATCCACGCATCCATACACACACACACACACGATCCACACACCACTCACAGCTCCAGTGTTGACCACTCCAATGTCCTGGTCAGAGCACTGCTGGTCTTCCTCACGTACCTGCTTTGATTTTTGGAACTGGCTGATTTGAAAGGTGACTTTAGCAAGTTTGCTCAGATAAGAAAGCACATATTTTTTGTGGGGATATGTTCATGGCCAATTTGCTGAAATAAGGAAGACTTATGGTCAGTTTGCTTAGATGATTCAGAACACAAACTTCACAGGGTTTTATTTATAAAGCCATTTTGCTTGGATGATAAAGAATGATTTCCATTGGGATTTATTTACACGCCATTACTGTGGCTATTTTACTTGGATAATAAAGAACATGATTTCCAATGCGATTTATGTAGAACTGCCACTGCACCCATTTCACTTGGATAATAACGACTACAATTTTCATTGAGGTTTGTCCAGAAATGTTACTTTGGCCATCATTTTAGATAGTAGAGAAGATAATTGCCATTGGAATTTCTTAAAAAAACTGTTATTAGGCCATTAAGTTGAGATAATCAAGAGCAGATTTCTTTACAAGGAAATAATCATCGAGATCAATGAGGAAGCTGGAAGAAAAATGAAAGCAACATTGCCAATGGGGTTAAAAGAGTTGGAAGTTATTGAACTGCTGCAAGCGACCCCTGGGCAATTTGTCTCGCTATGATGAGAGTTCTCTTTTCATTAGCCTGCTATCCTGATTACAGCCTAGCCTGAGTGCCCTGTGGTGAAGTCTCGCCCATCCCTACATCATATTCATCTTACGGAGCAAACAGAGAAAAGGTTCTGCTGCTAATGGTATTGAATCGGCCACATGAAATCCGCTGCTACAAAAATACTCTCATCGGTCGTTCCGCCGTGGTTTTATGTCTTCCAATATCATCGTCAGTGTTGGGAAACGGCCCCTCTTCGTTTTTTTTTTTTTTTTCACTGTCCGTCTTTTTTTTTTTTTTTTTTCTGAGACAGCTTTCCCGCATTGAGAGAGAGAGAGAGAGAGAGAGAGAGAGAGAGAGAGAGAGAGAGAGAGAGAGAGAGAGAGAGAGCGCACTGAAAGCGGATATTGTGGTGAGACACGCCACATTGATTCAATACAGAAAAAAAAGAGAATAAACTGAATGAGGAGGCGGCGATGGCCTGTGCATATAGTGATATGATGTTGCCACAAATGAATGATGTTATGATACAAGTGTGAAGACCGAAATCCTTCCCAGCTGCATGCTGGACACTATGTCCCCAGTCAGTGAAAGTGCCGAACAGTCCATCAAAGAAATCACACCCCCTGTTAACGGGTTTTAGTGGGTCTGAACCAGACTCACAATACACAAGTTAATTCCAAAGTCCAGGCTGAATCCAATGCTAGAATAGCTGATGACAGTGACAATATAGACAGTTCGAATCTCTCCCTCCACATCTACCCTCTTTTCACAGTAAAGATGATGAAAGTTTACATTACTCTGTCCAGATTTGCAATGTCTATTCTATCCTTTCTAACCGTGACACTGAAACAGTGTCTGATTTAAAATCTCAGCTGGTAAGCTGAATGAGGACACCCGAATGGGCAAGTCAAAGCCCCCTGCCCCCACCCTCCTCCCATGGAAACTTTAGGTCACATGTCCGTTCCCAGCAGAACGACAGTTTTACTGATAGGGGACTCCACTATACGTTTCATTGACTCGAAACTTTTAGCCCCAAGACAAGAACGAACGACTTTTTGATATGTGCCCGGTATGTCAGTGAATGATCTCCACGCATGGCCGCTTTTCTTACCACCATCTACCTCTTTAAATGACCCCATAATCCATGTTGGGTGTGAACTCTTGTCTGTCAGGTGCTGTATCCTTTGATACCTGGTCAGAACTCATCCTTATATGTTGTAGTAAAACTTTTCCTAACGCTGGCATTACTTTCAGCTCCATCCTGCCTGTTAAAGGGAAACACTTTTTTGATAATGCTATGATTGCGTCAAATTACAACTTAAGAGACGCTTACAATCGTCAGAAAAACAATTCATTGATCACTTTAGCTGTTTTTCTTCAGATCGGAGATTTTCAGTGGCACAACCCATCCCAATGCGAGAGGCACCTCCAGACTTGCACGAAATCTAAAAGCGCTGTGGCTCAATCGTTTCCTGCTCTGAAAATGACTTTTCTAGTGCACCCTTCCCAAATGAAAAATGTTCTACAGGCAAAATGCAACAAAGGAAGACATCTGAGCTCTGTCGTGAACGCTCTTACTATCAATAATATGAGGTGCTTTCCCTCCAATTTCGTCATTTAATCATCACCACACTTTTACCCCCTAGA
>JADBJO010001100.1:152500-162500 GCA_016801955.1 Conus betulinus
ATCTTGGCTTTTTCATCCTGATAAAAACGCGCAGTACAACAACAAGAACGAAAATCAGCATGGAAAACTGACACTGTAGAGTTGGATTATGAGATAAACAGTCTCGAAGGCGTCTGACGCCAGTTGATTAGATAATTACTCAAATTAAGAGAGTGGGTCACGTTCAAAAAGTTTCTGACGTAACGCGGGTACTGAAGACGATGTGTACCTGATTGCAGACTGACAGACCACAGCTACTGAAGATCAATCGTACCTGTTGTCTCTCTCTGTCTCCCTGTCTGTCTGTCTGTCTCTCCATCCATCTATCTAACTATCTATACACGCACACACACAACACACACACACACACACACACACACACACACACACACACACACACACACACACACACAGAGAGAGGGAGAGAGAGGAGGAGAGAGAGAGAGAGAGAGAGAGAGAGAGAGGAGAGAGAGAGAGAGAGAGAGAGAGAGAGAGGAGAGGGGGGACAAAAACGACCGTAATGCTTTATTCATTGTGGGGCTGGGAGCTGGAGGGCTATCACGTTTACCCACGCAATGAAACATCCGTCATCCCGCTGATCAATATCATTGGGTCAGAATAGTGAGCACCATGGAGTTCTTCCCCTTGCCCGTATGCGTTTTCTTCGTCAGTGTTCTGGTCGTATGGACGATATTCTGCCCTGATTGGAAGAATTTGGCCCCAGGTTGGGCCTGCTTATTCTACTTTGGCTGAAAGATGTTCTCCCCATTCTTATCTCTTTCCACTTTAAACTGATCCGTAGACATTTGCCCTCTGGTTCTGTCTGCTGGTCGACATTTTTTCCAAGGTATTTTCCCCATTTTCCCGTCTTTTTACTAAACGTTACGTGGAAGATAAATGCCTCATTACTTTGTCTTCCTGTGCAATGTGGGCTCCTTGGTTTTTCTCTCCGCTCTACACTGGCTGGAAGATGTTTACTCATTGTTCTGTCTGCCTGGTCTGTTCTGGCTGTAGGGCTTTACCCATTGTTTTGCATGCCTGGTCTACACTGGATGCAGAAAATTTACCCATTGTTCTGTCTGCCTGGTCTATACTGGATGTAGGATATTTACCCATTGTTCTGTTTACCTGGTCTATTCTGGATGCAAGATATTTATTCATTGTTCTGTCTGCCTGGTCTATTCAGGCTATAAGATATTAACCATTGTTCTGTCTGCCTGATCTATTCTGGCTGTAAGATATTTACCCATTGTTCTGTTTGCCTGGTCTATTCTGGCTGGAAGATATCCACCCATTGTTCTGTCTACCTGGTCTACACTGGTTGTAGGATATTGACCCATTGTTCTATTTACTGGTCAACATTAACTGGAAGTTATTCTCCCCATCGTTGTGTCTACCTGGTTTACATTAGCCGACAGACATCCACCTATTGTTGTGTCTATGAGAGAGAGAGAAAGAGAGAGAGAGAGAGAGAGAGAGAGAGAGAGAGAGAGAGAGAGAGAGAGAGAATGTGTGTGTGTGTGTATGCGTGCGTGCGTGTGTGTGTGTATGTGTGTGTGCGTGCGTGCGTGCGTGCGCGCGCGCGCGCGCGCGTGTGTGTGTGTGTGTGTGTGTGTGTGTTGTAGGGGAAATAGTGGGGGGTGGAGGCTATGACAGTATGCCTAAACGATAAGAGGATGGGGGTCAGAGGCGACAAATATGAGAGTGTGATCTGCCAACCGAGATCACCGATACTTGCACACCCCAGATTGCCTTACGTGAGGTTTTGCTGCCTGTGTGCGAGTTGGCGTTGGGAAGAGGATCGGATGGGCCGGTGGTTTTGTTAACGATCTACATGCACGTGCCCTGTGTGTCCTGGTGGCGGAGGGAGCTGCCTTGGTGAGGAAACATGTTTGCACATATGCGAGGTAGCATGTACTGTGGTGGATAGGAGGGGCAGGCCACTGGTTTGTCTGTGAGTTCACTGATTGATTGGCTGAACCGCGCTTGTCTGTGTCAGTGCATAGGGAATCTCGCAGAGCTACGGAAGATTTTTTTTTTTTTTTTTGTGCACACCTGATGATGAAGGCTCAAAACCTGAGACTGCGGCAAGGATTTTTCACAAACAGCAGCTATAGTGGCGAAACTAAAAGCTATACGGAGAGACAAAAACCTTAGTTTTCGCTCCAAGATCCACCTAATGCGCTCCTTTGCCTTCTCAGTTTTTCTGTATGCATGTGAAACTTGGACACTTACAGAAGAGTTACAAAGAAGAATTCTGGCAACTGAAATGAGATGCTACTGAAAGATCTTGGGCATCCATTACACAGACCACGTGACAAATGATGAAGTCCGTAGAATAATTCAACAAGTAATTTGAGTCCATGAAGACCTACTCACAGTCGTCAAGAAGCGGAAAATGAAGTGGTACGGCCATGTGTCCCGTTCAGCAGGTCTTGCAAGGACAGTCCTGCAAGGAACAGTCAGAGGAAGCCGCAATAGAGGAAGACAAAGGAAGAGGTGGGAGGACAATATCTGAGAGTGGACTGGAATGAGCCTGGCGGAATCTCAGCGACGGTGGAGGACAGGAGCGGATTGAGAAGAGTGGTGCCCAGATCATCAGGGGTGCCCCAACGAAAACAGACGATGTCATGGGATTGGTGAAAGTGAAGGAAGGATGATGAAGATGTTATGATGATGATGATGATGAAAATATTGGTGACTATTACCATAAATATGCTCATTCGTTTCATTTTCTTTTAAATTTCTTGTCATTTGTGTTCAATTATTCTTTAAATTTGTTTCATGTCCCCATGTTGTTCCTCTGTGTTTTTTTTCTTCCACCCAAGAAGAAGAGTTTCAGGTAAATGCGTGTTCAGTTGTTTCTTTTCTCTCTCCGCCCCCCTCCCCCCCCCCCCCCCCCCCCCCCCCCCCCCCCCCCCCCAGTTATTTCAGGATTTTCCCTGTTGGGCAAAGGGCTGGGCTTAATTTATGTGTTGGTATGGTGGGTTGACTGTGAAGAGCAGAAATGTGCTTGAGAAAGTGGTGAACGTGGGAGAAAAATCGTTGGTGAGAGACAAAAAAGTCTGAGTGTGAGCTATATAGGTGCCGTGTTAGTTGTAAAAGCGAAGAAGATTACGTGTGACCAGACCCACGTCCTTGCAAATCAGTATGACCTTCTTCAGTCAGGACGAAGATATCGATCGGTTAAATGCAGAAGTGTCAGATTTAAACAAAGTTTTATCCCCTGTCCATTGATTTCTTGAACCGAGAAGATGTTTAATTGAAATCCAAATTCCTCTATATGAATGTATGTCATATGTGAGAAATGGGTAATGTGGCTAAATTATTGTTTATTTGCTGTGAATGTGTGTGACCACAAATTAATTTCTCAAATTGAGATAATAAAGTTTACTTGACTTGACTAAAGAAGAAGCATGAACTTACTCAACTATTATCTCTGTATCAATGAAGCCTGTCTGGTCTTCTGTCTGCCTGCCTGTCTGTCTGTCCGTCTGACTCTCTCTCTCTCTCTCTCTCTCTCTCTCTCTCTCTGTGTGTGTGTGTGTGTGTGTGTGTGTGTGTGTGTGTGTGTGTGTGTGTGTGTGTGTGTGTGTGTGTGCCAAAAGGCTTACAGAACAGAAACAAAGTCAACCGTACTAGACGAGAGACAACAATCCTCCATGATAAGTGACGACAAATGACATGATGTATCAAACTGTACCATGCACAAGCTAATTAATGATATAAATGGCATGATTTGTGCTTCTGTTCCTTGGACAGGTCAATTAGTGACGATGAATGACACGATTTGTCCAGTTGTACCTTTGACATGTTAATTAGTGACAATAAATGAAATGGTTTGTCCTGTGTCATGGACAGGTTCATTAAAGGGGATAAATGTAAGGGTGTGTCCACCTGTCCCGTTAACAAGCTGGTTCTTGTAATAAATGAAATGCTGTAGGGTCCACCCGTATGGTTGACAGGTTAATTAGTGACAATAAATGAAATGCTGGGGGAGGGGGGGGGGGGGGGGGGGGCGGAGATCCACCCGTATGGTTGACAGGTTAATTAGTGACAATAAATGAAATGCTGTGGGGTCCACCCGTATGGCTGACAGGTTGATTAATGACAATAAATGAAATGCTGTGGGGTCCACCCGTATGGCTGACAGGTTAATTAGTGACAATGAAATGCTGAGGGGGGGGGGGGGGGGGGGGGGGGGGGGGGGGGGGGGGGGGGGGGAGGGGGGACCCATATGGTTATGGTTGACAGGTTAATTAGTAACAATAAATGCAATGCTGTGGGGGTCCAGCCGTATGGTTGACAGGTTCATTAATGACAATAAATGACTGTGGGGTCCTGTACATGGACAGGTTAATCCGTGACGATGACTGACACAATGTGGGGTGCACCTTTAACATGGACAGGTTAATTAGTGACGATAACTGACACGATGTGGGGTCCACTGTGCAGGTGTGGACGTGCATCTTGCTGAGCTCCGTGGTGGCCGGCGTGGCCACGTCCTCCCTGGAATGGCTGAGTCCCTTCGGTTTGAACCCCCGGGGCCGCAAGAGAAGCCGGCAGTACGGGCTGGGCTCTGGACTGCTGATGGTCTGGGCCCTGGTCACGGGACACACCATCAATATCAAGGTCAGTCCACGTCAAGGTCAAGGTCAGTCTCAGTCAACATCAGGGTCAATCTCTGTCAACGTCAAAGTCAGTCTATGTCAACATCGAGGTCAGTCTATGTCAACATCGATGTCAGTCTAATGGTGGGGGGGGGGGGGGGGGGGGAGAGAGAGAGAGAGAGAGAGAGAGAGAGAGAGAGAGAGAGAGAGAGAGAGAGAGAGAGAGAGAGAGAACGAAACGAATGAACGAACGAATGATTAAATGAGTTAAGCTTACAAAGCCCATTCTCATGCAGGGGTTACGGTGAGGGGAGGGGAGGGGCTGTTCGAAAATGAAGATTAACAAATGCACGCAAACCATAAATGTCAGAAAACAACATTGTGATGAGGAAACCAAATCACGGAAATAATTAACAAACATCGAATACAGATGTGACTGTCACTGAGACTTCCAACAAGTTTATCCACTGTCAACAAGATTTCCTTCCTCCACATCTGAATTGCCGCTGGAAGTCAGTTGCACATTCTCTCTGTCAACAGGAAGAACGCTTTCCATGTTTCTTAACATTCCTTGTAGGTACGACATAATGTCACTGAGAGTCACGTTCTCTGGAGGGTCGTTCTGTTGGTCATTCGCTGGAGGCCTGTCCTGATCACAAGCCACATCACAGCATTCGTCAACACAGTCTTGATCAGCGCTTGGCTGCACTGAACCAAAATCCAAGACCGACACTACATCGTGTGCAACTGTCACAGATTCTCTGTCACACTGTTCCAAATCAATCTCTGCCTGCATGTCACTGTGCCGTGTTTCTTCTGCAGGCTGGGTTACAGACAGAGGGAGATGGCTGTCATTCCCGAAAACCTCATCACATGCAACTCGACTTTCGTTGGTTCTGTCAATGGGGTAGAATACACCAGGAGATGTCGGCAAAAATAAACCGAACGGAGAACATAAACTTTCACTCGCCTTTTTCTTTTGGTTGCTTCTGTAAGTCTCTGCTCTCTGCCTATCGCTGTTCAGCTGTGACGGGCACTTGCGACGATACGCCATGCTGTGGCCTGGAGTTTGCGTGGCAGGGGGCTGTTCGGTACTTTATGTGAACTGCAGAACGACGACAGTTTGTTTTCCTCTGCCCTCTACTTTGAATGACGACAATGCCATTTCTTCCAGTGCAGCACTGAGTGTGGCTTCTACAGTGGATGGGAGACCTTCCACAGACCTTCCACAGACAGGCTGATACAAAGAGCGACACATACATGCTGAACGATTGACTTACATACAAATAGAAATTTACCGGAGCGCCTGAAATACGTCTTGCCGGTTGCCGAACAAGGGAGGCCACTCCACTCAGAGCGAGAGAGAGAGAGAGAGAGAGAGAGAGAGAGAGAGAGAGAGAGAGAGAGAGAGAGGAGGCAAACAGACAGACAGACAGAAGCAGAGGCACAGGCAGAAGGACAGGGGAAAAGGGGGGCAGAGACAACGAGTGAGACAGTATCAGTGTGTGGAGTATCGGTATCAACAGTAATCCTCGCTGTGTCACCGTCGGCCCTCAGTTATCCGGTTGTGTGATCCGTCATCTGACCCACCCTCATCTTGGAAACAGACTCTGTCTGTCTTTCTGTCTGTCTGCCTGTCTGTCTCTCTGACTCTCTCTCGTACGCACTCTCTCTCAGTATATGTATGTATGTATGTATGAATGTATGTATGTATGTATGTATGTATGTATGTATGTATGTATATATGTATGTATATATATTATATATATATATATATAATGATTAAGTAGTGGGGGAAACAAGTGCAGGTTAACAATTCTTCCATCATTATAGTAATGATTAGGCAAAGATTAGAAATTGATAGGGGAAAAAAAAATTTTTTTTTGAAGATGAAATAAATGGGAAAAATGTATATCATAAATATGAAAACCCCTTCACTAGCTGCATGAGGAAACTATCGCAATCCCTCCCGAAGACAGATCTATATGTGTCGCCTGCTCCGAGGCCTTTCGTCCGCTGGATCGGACTCATCAGGGAGACACGGCTGATTGTGTCTGTTTGTGTCTATATATCTATATATATAAGGTCTATATATATATATATATATATATATATATATATATATAGAGAGAGAGAGAGAGAGAGAGAGAGAGAGCGTGTGTGTGTTCGTTCTTCTGTTTAACGTCTGTTCACTTTGAGTGATATTAGACGTGAATGAATGAAGAGAATGACTGAAGGAAATGAATGATTAAGTGAATAAGCCTATTTGTTATGTAAGCGTGTATGTAGGGCCTTTGTATGTGAGTGTATACGTGTATATATCTAAACAAAAGCAAAAATAAAACAAAAACAAAAAAACAAAACAAAAAAAAACACACACACACACAGAAATCTTAATACAACAATTAATGGATGAAATCAACAGAAGATACAGATCTAACATATAACAATGAAACAAAAATCCTTCACTATCTAAACTTAGGAGCGAAGGAGTAAAATACAGGCCATCATCATATAACGCACTATGAACGAACACAAAACAATCTAAAGAAAAACTCCAATCGGACTATGAAATAAGTGTTCAGAAATTTCGATCAGCAGAAAGTGATCCGAAAGTATATCTTGCAAGTTTTTTTTTTTTTTTTTTTTTTTTAGAAAAAAAAATTTGATCTTAATGATGTTAGTAAGAAAGTATTTAACTTGCGACAGTTAAATAAAATGTGGCTCAATGTTATTTCTTTACTACAAATACAATTAGCATTTTTACTGAACTTGGTTTTTAAAGCATTTAGTTTTAATCGAGTCATGAGGGAATATATTTGTCTGGAGTAATAAGGTGGATGATCAGACATTTCTCTTAGTGTAAGGTCTATTGGAAAAGCTTGCCATTGTTTGGATGAAATATCATTTATTTGAGCTCTCTTCCGTGCAGTAGATTCAAGGATACGATAACATTCTACGACTGACGGTTTTATTTTCAGCTCGGAAGATGACCCTGCTTTTTTTAGCACCCTTTTTGCAGCCCTATCAGCCAATTCATCCCAAGTATACCAGTATGTGAAAGAATCCAGCAAAATTCCATAATAGTGCCTTTAGAGCGCGCGCGCGCGCGTGTGTGTGTGTGTGTGTGTGTGCGTGTGTGTGCGAGTGTGTGTGTGTGTGTGTGTGTGTGTGTGTGTGTGTGTGTGTGTGTGTGTGTGTGTGTGTGTGTGTGTGTGCGTGCGCGTGCGTGTGTGTGTGTGTGTGTGTGTGTGTGTGTGTGTGTGTGTGTGTGTGTGTGTGTGTGTGTGTGTGTGTGTGTGCGCGTATGTGTGTGTGACTGTGTGTGTGTGTGGGTGCGTGCGTGCGTGTTCAGGTATTTTGGCATGGAATTTCACTGTATTCGTTTTGAACCTTGGGACTGTTGAGGTCAGTTCTGCAATTCCGCTGGTGATGTAATGGTGCCATGAAATGCCGCAACAGCCGACTGCTGACTGCAACGAAGTTAGGGCCTGATGTACGACCGGCCTGGCTGTCGTTTGGCCTGTGAGAAAGTGCCAGCTGGAGGGGAGAGAATGACGTGACAGACAGACAGACAGACAGACAGACAGACAGACAGATTCAAGATACACTGGCAGATCAACAAACAGATTAGTTCTCGTCTGGTTCTGAGGCCCTCCTCGTGTTGTCACAGCTGAAGGCCACGTCGATGCGCGGACATTCTGACAGCAGACAGACAGACAGACAGACAGACAAACAGACACAGACAGAGAGATAGACGGACGGACGGACAGATGGTCGGTCAGATAGACGGACAGATAGACAGACAGGAGGAGCAGCTGACACTAGAACAAGCATTTTCTTTATTTCCTACAATAGTATTCACTGTATCCTTTTCCTGCTCTTCTCATCTCTTTTCTTCTCCTTCTCCTCCATATCTTTCACCTTTCTTTTTTTAATTCTTCTTTTCTTCTTCTTCCTCCTTATTCTCCTTCTCCACCCTCTTCTTCTCCTTTCTTTTCATTTTTTCCCCATCTTACCTTATTTCCTCTTCCTCGCATTCCTCTTCTTTTCCTCCTTCACTCCTTCCTCTTTCTCTTCAGCTTTATTTTCTCTCTCCCTCCTCCATTTTAAGTTGACGCCTCCTCCTATTTCCCACCTCCATTTCTTACTCTACGCATTCCCTTCCCTTTCTTTCTTTTCACCTTCATTTCTACCTCTCTTTCTCCTTCTTGTTCTCTCCCCCCCCTCCCTCCTTTTTCGTCTGCTTACCCTTCTTCCCTTTCCTGTTCCTCTTCTCCGCTTCCATTTTCATTTTCTTTCTCTTTTCTTGATTTTCTTATCTCCTTTTCTTTTTCCTTCTTCTCTTTCCTCTTCCCTCCTCCCCCTTTGTGCCCTTCCTCTCCTTCTCGTTTCCTGCATTTCCTTCTTCTCCTCATCTTCCTCATTCTTCTCTTACTCTCTTTTTCTTTATCCTCCTCCTTTCTCTCCTCTCCTCCGCCCTTCCCTTTTCTAGTATCCCCTTCTCTCCTCTTTCCTTCATGTCTTCCTTTTCTCTTCCTCTTGATCCCCCTTCTTCTCCTATAGCTCGTCATCTCATCTTCCTTCCACCACCTTCTTCCTCTCTTCTTCCTTGTAGACATCCTCCTCCTTCTAAGACTCCTGTTTCCTTTCCTCTTTGTACACCGCGCACCCTGAGCTTTTTCCCCCCTGTTTACCTTCTTCCCTTTTTCTTCCCTTTCTTCTCTTCTTTTTTCTTTTTCTCCCCCCCCCTTCTCCCTATTTTTCTTCTTCCCCACAACCCCTTCTTCCTTCTTCTTCTTCTTCACATATATCCCCTTCTTCTCCTTCCCCACATCCCCTTCTTCTTCTTCTTCTCTGGCCCTCGTCCTTTTAGTTTTTTCACTTCCTTCTGTTTCCCTTCTCCCACGCACTTTTACTTTCTTTTCCTCTCCTTCGTTTTTCCTTCCTTTTTTTTCCCCCTTCCATCTCTCTTCCTCCACTTCTTTTCCTCCTCTCCCTCTTCTGCTTCTCCCGATTCTCTCCTTCCTCACACTTCTATTCGTCCTTCTTCTTCTCCCCTCTTTCTCGTTCTCTCCTCCGCCTCTTCCCCTCTCTTGCTCCTTTTCCATTTCTCCTCGTTCTTCTCTGCCTCTTCTTGTTTTCTTCTCTGCTCTGCTTCTTCTTCTCCTTCTCTTTCTTCGCCTCGCATGCTTTCTTTTTTTTTTTTTTTTTTTTTTTTTTTTCTTCTTCACCGTCTCGTTTTAATCCACCTCCTCCTTATTGTCCAAATTCTCCTCTTTCTCCTCGTTCTGTTTTTTTTTTTTCCCTTCTTATTTTACTCCTTTCCTCCTCCTCAGTCTTCTCTCCTCCTGCTGCTGCTTCTTTCCTTTCCCCCTTCTCCTATTTCATTTCCACCTCCTCCTCCTCCT
>JADBJO010001100.1:167500-177500 GCA_016801955.1 Conus betulinus
CTCACACCCATGTAACCCTTGTTCTATACCCTCGTCGACAAATGTGATGTAGGGCTAAGATACACGTATTCCTACGCCGAAAAAAAAAGAACGGTGACTCTCGTTCTGTGAAAGCTGTAATGGAGAAGGCTCACTGTCTTCATGCATATTCATTGAGAGTCAAACGGCGCTGATTGGGGGCACACCAGAACGATTGCTGGTCAAGTCCTGAAGTTAAACAGCAAGCCTCCATCGATGATGTGGCCCGCTTCATCTGCATAGATATGGGGATTCTCGATGGCTCAGTGTGTAAATGGACATGTCCAAACGGCTGAGTGATGAAGGGACTACTGTTTCATGGCTGTATGCACTCTCTTCATGGAAGGCTGTGAAACTACGCGATTACTGCCTGCGACAAACTGCCGGCGCAATGGTGTGCGATGGTTGTTGGATCAGGACACACTGGTAATGATCTCCAAAGTGACTCTGTAGCTTGGTGACTGGGCTTCGGAGGGGCTTCATACATCATTAGTCTGAAGTGGAATGGTATTTCTGTGTCACTTCTTAGCTGCAGCTTGTGATGCCATAAAACCAGTTTGGTTTATGTGTTTCCTTTTTCCCATTTATTTGTATTGTTGCCGGATTTAACACCTGTTCCTGTTCATGTGCCGTGGCACGAGGTCGCTGGGCGGGTGACGACTGACACATCCAATCAGAGGACAACTTGGTTAAGAAAGGGGCACTACTGTTGGGTCAGATTATAGAAATCTACCGTAAAAAAATCGGAGCTGTCATACCATCGACATGACTGTTAACGATGTTCTTTTACCTTTAAAAAAATCTGATTTTAGAAAATTTTCTTTTGATTTAAAAAAAAAATTTTTATTACTTGTCAACATTTAAGAAAATATATATTCATCATTAATATGATCATTATTGTTATTGTTATTACAGTCATCAGAAATGTTTCTTTGCATATTATACTATCATCATCATCATCATATATCATCATCATCATCATCATCATTCTGTCCCTCCCCTGTCTTTTCCCATATCGCTATATTTCCGTTCCCTACTTCTGGCCCACCAAAGAGAAAGTGATAATTGGTGTGTGGTGTGATGATTGGTATGGTGAATGGTGATTACAGCTGGCAGCTATTAGTGTTATATCCCTGGCGTGATGACTGGTGTGTGGTATGATGATTGGTGTGTGGTGTGATGATTGGTGTCGTGAAGGGTGATCATAGCAGACAGCAATCAGTATCACACCCCTGGTGTGATGATTGGTGTGTGGTGTGATGAGTGGTGTGTGGTGTGACGATTGATATGGCGAATGGTGATTACAGCAGGCAGCAAACAGTATTACACCCCTGGTGTGATGATTGGTGTGTGTGGTGTGATGATGGGTGTGTGGTGTGATGATTGGTGTGTGGTGTGATGATTGATATGTGGTGTGATGATTCGTGTGTGGTGTGATGTTTGGTGTGTGGTGTGATGATGGTGTGAAGGGTGATCACAACAGACAGCAATCAGTATCACACCCCTGGTGTGATGATTGGTGTGTGGTGTGATGATTGGTGCATGGTGTGGTGATTGGTGTGTGGTGTGTGATGATTGGTGTGTGGTGTGATGATTGGTGTGTTGTGTGATGATCAGTCTTTGGTGCGATGTTTGGTGTGGCGAATTGTGATTACATTACAACAGGCAGCAATCAGTATGACGCCCCTGGTGTGATGATTGGGGTGTGGTGTGTGATTGGTGTGTGATGATTGGTGTGTGGTGTGATGATTGGTGTGTGGTGACTGGTGTGCGATGATTAGTGTGTGGTGATTGATTGGTGTGTGATGATTAGTGTGTGGTATGATGATTGTGTGGTGTGATGATTGGTGTGTGGTGTGATGATTGGTGTGTGGTGATTGGTGTGTGATGGTGTGTGATGATTTTGGTGTGATGATTGGTGTGGTGATTGGTGTGTGGTATGGAGATTAGTGTATGGTGTGATGATTGGTGTGGTGATTGGTGTGTGATGTGGTGACTGGTGTGTGGTGTTTGTTTGGTGTGTGATGATTGGTGTGTGGTGTGGTGATTGTGTGTGTGGTGTGATGATTGGCGTATGATGAATAGTGTGTTGTGTGAAGACTGCTGCTGTGTGTGATAGGTGTGTGATGATTGGTGTGTGGTGTGATGATTGGTGTGTGGTAAATGATAAATCACAACAGACAGCACTCTGTGCCACATCCTTGTGTGTGATGATTAGTGTGTGGTGTAATGATTGGTGTGTGATGATTAGTGTGTGGTGTGATGATTGGTGTGTGGTGTGATGATTGGTGTATGATGTTTGGTGTGTGGTGCGGTGATTGGTGTGCAGTGTGATGATGGATATGTGGTGTGATGATTGGTGTATGATGTTTGGTGTGTGGTGTGGTGATTGGTGCGCAGTATAATGATGGATATGTGGTGTGATGATTGGTGTGTGGTAAATGATAAATTACAACAGGCAGCACTCTGTGTCACATCCCTGGTGTGATGACTGGTGTGTGGTGATTGGTGTGTGATGACTGGTGTGTGATGACTAGTGTGTGGTATAATGATTGGTGTGTGGTGTGATTATTGATGTGTGGTCATCGATGTGTGGTGATTGGTGTGTGGTGTAATGGTTGATGTGTGGTGATTGGTGTGTGGTGATAGGTGTGTGGTGAACGGTGTGTGGCGTGATGATTGATGTGTGATAATTGATGAGTGGTGATGGGTGTGTGGTGATAGATGTGTGGTGATTGGTATGTGATGATTGATGTGTGGTGATTGGTGTGTGGTGTGATGATTGACGTGTGATGATTGATGTGTGGTGCTTGGTGTGTGGTGAATGGTGTGTGTGTGGTAATGGTGTGTGGTGGATGGTGATCACTTCAGGCAGCACTCTGCGCCACACCCCTGGTGTGATAATTGGTCTGTGGTGATTGGTGTGTGGTAATTGATGTGTGGTGATTGGTGTGTGGTGTGATGATTGATTTGTGTGTTTGTTGGTGAGTGGTGATTAGTGCGTGGTGACTGGTGTGTAGTGATAAGTGTGTGGTGATAGTGTGTGATGATTGGTGTGTGGTGATTGGTGTGTGGTGATTGGTGTGTGATGGTTGGTGTGTGGTGGTTGGTGTGTGGTGAATGGTGATCACAACAGGCAGCACTCTGTGCCACACCTCTGGTGTGATCCTCTCTTTCTGTCCTTCTTCTTCCTTTGGCACTCGGGCAGAACTTCGGGCTGTGGTGAAAGTTTTGTGTATCCGACCGTTTTTTAACCCCGCCATTAAGGTAGCCATATTCCGTCGTCGGAGATTCTGTCTTAACATGAACTGAACTGACCGAATGACTTGTTAAGCGGTGTCATGTGTATGTTGGACCAGACTAAGCCCCACTGTCCACCATTAAGAGACTCCGAACACTACTGAACAGCAATGACAGATACGAAACACCAATGAAAAATTCTGAAGTGATTCAACACGGTAGTGCAGTGTCTCCTCTGGTAGGTGACTTCTAGACGTTTTGACATTGATCATTTCCCAGTGATTACTGGCGCGAGACTTGTGAAAGGACGGATGTGGGTGTGGTTTACTTGTACGAACATCGCGAGAGAAGGGTAGGGGTGACTCTGAGCAGTATGTCAGCAGTGGAATTCAAACTCATTCCGACAGGCAACAGGAAAGGTCATTTTGATTTAGGGATCAGTTGAAGAATTCACACACATTCAGACTGGCAGCAAGAAAGATCATTTTGGTTTAGGGATCAATTGAATTTAAACACAATCAGACAGGCAGCAAGAAAGATCACTTTGATTTAGGGATCAATTGAATTTAAACACATTCAGACAGGCAGCAAGAAAGATCATTTTGATTTAGGGATCAGCTGAATTCAAGCACATTCCGATAGGCAGCAAGAAAGATCATTTTGATTTAGGGATCAACTCAATTCAAACTCATTCAGATAGGCAGCAGGGAAGGTCATTTTGATTTAGGGATCAACTCAATTCAAACTCATTCAGATAGGCAGCAGGAATGATCATTTTGATTTAGGGATCAACTGAATTCAAACTCATTCAGAGAGGCAGCAGGAAAGGTCATTTTGATTTAGGGATCAACTGAATTCAAACTCATTCAGAGAGGCAGCAGGAAAGGTCATTTTGATTTAGGGATCAGCTGAATTCAGACTCATTCAGATAGGCAGCAGGAAAGGTCATTTTAATCAAGGGATTGGCAGAATTCAAAACCATTGAGATGGGCAGCAAGAAAAGAAATTTTAATTTAGGGATCAATTGAATTCAAACTCATTGAGATAGGCAGAAAGAAAAGTAATTTTGTGTTTTCAGGGATCAGTGGAATTCAAACTCATTCAAGCGGGCAGCAAGAAAGGTCACTTTGATTTAAGGATTGGTGGAATTCAAACTCATTCTAATATGAATAGCAGTTCTTTCTTCCCCTTCCCTTGCCCATCGAATTGATTCTGCGACTAACATGTGTGTGTGTGTGTGTGTGTGTGTGTGTGTGTGTGTGTGCGTGTGTGTGTGTGTGTGTGTGTGTGTGTGTGTGTGTGTGTGTGTGTGTGTGTGTGCGCGCGCGCGCGCGCATGCTGTGTGTCCATTGTTGTGCGACAGTATGTGTGGGATCATGTGGTGTGTGTGTGTGTGCGTGCGTGCGTGCGTGCGTGTGTGTGTGAATATGCACCCTTGTTTGTACATGCATATTCAATATTCACCTTCTTTTGGTTTAATTTATGTTTTCTTTAACCTTTTATGTGTTTCTAAGCGCTTAGGGCTTATGATGTAAGATTAAACGCCATAAATAATAATAACAATTATTATTATTCCGATAGGCAGCAAGAAAGGCATTCAATTTAGGGATTGCTGGAATTTAAACTCATTCAAATGGGCAGGAAGAAAAGCCGTTTTAATTTGGGTCCAGTGGAATTCAAACTCCTTCAGACAAGCAGCAAGGAAAGCCATTTTCATGTTGGGTCCAGTAGAAATGAACGTCATGAAATCCAGTTGCAAAGTGAAACGACTGCAGGCGGAAATCTAAACAAATCTTAAATAAATGTCAGCGAACTGCCCAGAGAAACGTGGACAAACGAGTCACAAGACAACACACAACGCGTTTCGACCTCTTAGGTCTTCTTCAGGTGAAACAAAGACGAACAAAATAACGAAAATGCACTTAGCTTTGATCGCTTCAGATTGTTTCTGAGTTTAGCGCAAAGAAGAAAGCCCTTGAATGGGATACCCTTGAATGATCACATTGGCCTTCGTCTTTGCGCTGAACTCAGAAACCATCTGAAGCGATCAAAGCTAAGTGCATTTTCGTTATTTTGTTCGTCTTTGTGTCACCTGAAGAAGACCTAAGAGGTCGAAACGCGTTGTGTGTTGTCTTGTGACTCGTTTGTCCACGTTTCTCTGGGCAGTTCGCTGACATTTATTTAAGATTTGTCATGAAATCCGACAGTGAATTGGGGTAGTCCAAAGCAAACAAATGCTTTTTTCAGTGATAGAGAGAGGAGAGGTCCTACAAAGCAGCTGAAGAATCCTTCTTTTTTAGGAGAAGGATGGGGGATAGCAGAGATGTAGATAATTTCCCTGCTAGGTATGATAACAAACTATGACAGTGAAACCTCCTGACCAGAAGGAACAGCGGGTAACGCTCAGAGGCTGTATTTTTTTGAGAGCGGAGCAGGGCTGGAAGAAAGCCGTTTCATGCTACATGGAGACTGAGACAGAAGACCTCGTTTCCCGATCACGAAGGTCTGCTGGTTCCAGCACTGCGTGTGGTCAGCCGGCGCACCTGTCATTTCACGTCTGGCAGACTTCGGCTGATGGAAGCCGGACGTATATGGAAGAAGGGAGGGGAGGAGGGGAGGGGGGGAGGGGGGGGGGGGGGGGGGGGCGGAGACACCAGAGTGTGCCCTCTGGCAGACGAAAGGGGACGGAAGGACGGAGGGAGGTGGAGGTAGAATGGAATGACTCTGTTTTATGGGATACCCTGAATGATCACATCGCTTTTCCTCATCAGGCGAGTGTCGTTAACTGGAGAGAGAACAGACCTTTGTCACTGTCTGCAAAGTTTCCGGATTTATCGCCGGCTGGGGAGAATAGACATTTGTCGTTATCTGGAGGGTGAAGATGTATCTCCTTAAAAGGAGGTGGAGGTGTTGTCCTTATGGAGAGTAGAGACATTGTTTATTAAAGACATTTGTTATCTGGACGGTGAAGATGTTTCTCCTTAAAAGGAAGGTAGAGGTGTTTGTCCTTATGTGGAGGATAGAGACATTGTTGTATAAATACATTTGTCATTATGTGGAGGGTGAAGATATTTCTCCTTAAAACGAAAGTGGAGGTGTTTGTCCTTATTTGGACAGTAGAGACATTATTGTATGAAAGGCTTTTGTTGTTGGTAACTTGAGAGAGTAAAAAACGTTCGTTGGTAACAAAAGAGAACAAACATTGTCTGGTCACTGGAGAGAAAAGACATATGTTGTTAATTGCAGAGAGAAGTCATTGTCATTAACATGAGAGCAAATACATTTTGTTGTTAATTGGAAGGTAAAGACATTTGTTGTTAACTTCGGAGTAAAGACGTTCGCTTTTAATTCGAGAGTAAAAAAAAAGTTGGTAGCTAGAGAGTGCATACATGCAATGTTAACTGGAGAGTAAAGGATTGGAGACAAAAGACGTTTGCTGTTGACTAGAAGTAAAGACATTTGCTGCCAACTGGAGAAAAACGGTATTTTGTCAGACTCTCTCCACACAACGTTGACAAACAACCAGCCAGGCAAAATCAATCAAAAGAGAGTTCCCCCTTTTAAGTAAGGGCCAAACTTTTATGTTGGTTACACAAAGTTCTTTCCAGTATGATTTGACATAATCGCAAAGATTGTTTCCAGTTCTATAAAGTAACAGGTCCCCGTGGACTAAAAAAAAAACCCCCAAACTTTTTTTAATCTCCAGATTTGGCATTCTTAGTGCCACACACAAAAAGATTCGATTTTCAAAAAACTAATATCCCAAATTCCTCATCACAGACCTATACCAGTTTCTTTTCTCATTTATAGTCTCTGTCGATTTCGATACACACACACACACACACACACACACACACACAACTGTGCCTGTGCCCCGCTCAAGCAAAACGTAGACTGTACGCCCCTGGCCAATCCAGGGGAAGGTACAGAAGGTTTGCCGAGCCCGACATAGGCCTGTGGCGGCCTTTAATTTACACGCATTCAAGACATCTCCTATGTTATAAAAACAACAGCAACAACAACAACTATGAGACATACTCTCTCACCAAAGCTCGTTGTCTGTTGGCGCTATCGACCAGTTTCCTCTGCTTCAACTGTCCATCCTACAGGTGACAAACCGGTCATCCTGTGCGTTCTGTTCATACATGCCGTGTATGCATGCTGCACGGTTTTCACGACTAGGTGGGCCAAGAAACAACGCTTCAGCATCCTTCCTTTTCTTCCACGGTTTGCGCAAACATGCCATGTTTCCTGTTGACATGCTGTTTTCACTAATAAACAGACGGGAAACCCGCCTGGGACCTGGCACAGCTCCTGACACATGATTGTTGATTAGAATCAAGACATTTGTTGCTAGCTGGAGAATGAAGACATTAGTTGCTGTTAACTGGAGAATGAAGACATTTGTTGTTAATTGATAATAAAGACATTTGTTGTTAACTGGAGAGTAAAGACATTTGTAGTTAACTGGAGAATTAAGACATTGCTGTTAGCTGGAGAATAAAGACATTTGTTGTTAGCTGGAGAATAAAGACATTTGTTGTTAACTGGAGAATGAACACATTTTTTGTTAGCTGGAGAATAAAGACATTTGTTGTTAGCTGCAGAATAAAGACATGTGGTGTCAACTGAAGAATAAGACATTTGTTGTCAGTTGGAGAATAAAGACATTTGTTGTTAGCTGGAGAATAAAGACATGTGGTGTCAACTGAAGAATAAAGACATTTGTTGTCAGTTGGAGAATGAAGACATTTGTTGTTAGCTGGAGAATAAAGACATGTGGTGTCAACTGAAGAATAAAGAGATTTGTTGTTAGTTGGAGAATGAAGACATTTGTTGTTAGCTGGAGAATAAAGACATGTGGTGTCAACTGAAGAATAAAGACATTTGTTGTTAGTTGGAGAATGAAGACATTTGTTGTTAGCTGGAAAATAAAGACAGTTGTACTCAACTGGAGAATTAAGACATTCGTTGTAAGCTGAAGAATAAAGACATTTATACTTTAGTGGAGAATAAAGACATTTGTTGTTATATGGAGAATAAAGACATATGTTCTTAACTGGAGAATAAAGACATGTGTTGTTAACTGGAGAATGACATGTGTTGTTAACTGTTGTTAACTGGAGATAAAGACAGTTGTTACATGACTGTGTTGTTAACTGGAGATTAAAGCTATTTGTACTTAACTGGAGAACAAAGATATTTGTTGTTAACTGGACAATAAAGACATTTTATAGTTAACTGAACAAGAAAGATATCTGTAGTTAAGTGGAGAATACAGACATTTGTTGTTAACTGGAAGGAAAAAGGCATTTGTCATTAATGAAGACAAGAGATGTCACTGACTGGAGAGTAAAGATTTTTGTTGTCAGTGGTGCGAAAAAGATTTTTTTTATTTTTAACTAGGAAGAATCGACAGTTAGTGTTAACTGTGAGCAGAGCCACCCCATCGCTCCTCTCCCCCCTCTCTCGCTGTGTGTGTCTGTGTGTGTGCTGTGTGTGTGTGTGTGTGTGTGTGTGTGTGTGTGTGTGTGTGTGTGTGTGTGTACGCGCGCGCGCGCGCGCGCGCGGTGTGACAACAACAACAACAACGACAACAAAACTTACGACAAAACTTTATGTGCATGCAGAGTCTCCCACTGCTGTCCCTAATCCCTTCACCCTGACAAAGACACAGCGCACTACTGTCAGTGGACAACACACAAACTACCGCCATCAACATTCCACTCCACCACACGCACGCGGCGCATCCCAAACAGTGCAACCGTGCATTATCTCTTCTATTCTTCCAGACACACACACACACACACACACACACACACACACACACACACACGCGCACACACGCACGCACGCACGCACACACACGCACGCACACACACACACACACACACACACACACACACACACACAACACACAACTCACATACACTCACACAGATACAGACAGACAGACAGACAGACACACACACACACACACACACACACACACACACACACACACACACACACACACACAAGAGCAGGAACACACGTACACCCACACACATGCATGCACGCACACAGTATGTATTCACGCACAAACGGAAGCATAGACGTACAGAAAGGGATGGGGAGAGATGGAGTGGCGGGTTTGGGAGTGAATGGTGAGAGAGGACAATGAAGAAAGTGGGAAATTAAACAATTGATGTTCCAGTTGAATGTAATCTGAATGTATACAGCAGTGCCATTTATATGTTAAATCATGAAATATATTTGTTCTTCGCTTTATTAAAATCAGAAGATGCATTTTGAAAATGATGAAAGAAGAAAGGGACGGGGGTATTGTCGGGTATCTTTAGCCGCACCAGTGTGAGCTTGAGCTCATTTCCGGTTGTTTTTTAGGGTCTTGACTGACTACCCTAGGTTCTTATTTCACATGACGCTTATTGTTGCCATTTTTTTCTGGTAACTCTGGTAGGCTTATGTATAGGGATTAAGCATGCAAGATTTTAAAGCAGTGAGTGAGAATTCAAGTAAACTGGGAGTGAGAAATAATCAGTTTGAGGATAAAAATGCTGTGCTTCAAGCTCTCATTTAGTGGGCCCATGGTTTTTGTATGCTTGATAAACTTGGTCTTTTTAATAAAACGAATATTTGCAATATGCTTATTGAGTGTTGGTGGATTTTACTATTAAATCTGCCTGTGTCTCTCTCTGTGTCTCTCTCTGCCTCTCTGTCGCTGTCTCTTTCTCTCACTCTC
>JADBJO010001100.1:180000-192500 GCA_016801955.1 Conus betulinus
TTAATGACCCCCCCCCCCCCCCCCACGCTCACATCACTGACCTCACACACGCTCCCAAATCAATGACATCACCCACGCCCACATCACTGACCTCACCCCACCCCCACTTCAATGACATCACCCCACCCCCACCCCCACATCACCCCACCCCACATCACTGACATCACCCCACCCCCCCACATGAATGACATCACCTCACCTCCACATCAATGACATCATCCCACCCCCCCACATCACTAACCTCACCACGCCCCCACATCACTGACATCGCCCCACCCCCACATCACTGACATCGCCCCACCCCCACATCACTGACCTTTCTCCACCTCCACATCACTGATCTCACCCCACCCCACATCACTGACCTCGCAACACCCCCACATCACTGACCTCATCCCCACCCCCACATCACTCACCCCCACCCCACATCACTGACCTCGCCAACCCCCCACCCACTGACCTCACCCCACCCCCACATCACTCACACCTCACCCCACCCCCACATCACTCACCTTCCCCCCCCCCCCCCACTCACTGACCTCACCCCCCATCACCCCCACATCACACCACCCCCACATCACTCACTCACCCCCCCACCCCCCCCACCCCCCCCCCACATCACTGACCTCCCCCCACCCCCACATCACACCTCACCCCACATCACTCACTCCCCCCCCCACCCCACCCCCACATCACTCACCTCCCCCCTGCCCCACCCCCACATCACTGACCTCACCTCACCCCACCCCCACATCACACCTCACCCACATCACTCACCTCCCCCCCTGCCCCACCCCCACATCACTCACTCCCCCCCTGTCCCACCCCACTCACTCACTCACCCCCCCCTGCCCCACCCCCACATCACTGACCTCACCCCACCCCCCACATCACACCTCACCCCACATCACTCACCTCCCCCCTGCCCCACCCCCCACATCACTGACCTCACCCCACCCCCACATCACTGACCTCACCCCACCCCCACATCACTGACCTCCCCCCACCCCCATATCACTCACCTCACACCCACACCCCCCCCACATCACTGACCCCCACCCCACCCCACATCACTGACCCACCCCCACATCACTGACATCACCCCCCCCACATCACTGACCTCACCCCACCCCCATATCACTGACCTCACCCCCCCCCCACACATCACTCACTCCACACCCCCCATCCCCACATCACCCCACCCCCCATCATCACCTCACCCCACCCCCACATCACTGACCTCACCCACCCCCCACATCACTGACCTCACCCCCCCCCCACATCACTCACCTCACCCCACCCCACATCACTGACCTCACCCCACCCCCACATCACTGACCTCACCCCCACCCCCATCATCACTCACCCCACCCCCACATCACTGACCTCACCCCACCCCCACATCACTCACCTCACCCCACCCCCACATCACTGACCTCACCCCCCACCCCCATATCACTGACCTCACCCCACCCCCACATCACTGACCTCACCCCACCCCCACATCACTCACCTCACCCCCCACCCCACATCACTGACCTCACCCCACCCCCACATCACTGACCTCACCCCACCCCCACATCACTCACCTCACCCCACCCCCACATCACTGACATCACCCCCCACCCCACATCACTGACCTCACCCCACCCCCCCATCACTGACATCGCCCACCCCACATCACTGACCTCACCCCACCCCCCCACATCACTGACATCGCCCCACCCACATCACTGACCTCACCCCACCCCCCATCATCACTCACCTCACCCCCCCCCACATCACACCTCACCCCCCCCACTCACCCCCCCCCACCCTGCCCCACCCCCACATCACTGACCTCACCCCACCCCCACATCACTGACCTCACCCCACCCCCACATCACTGACCTCACCCCCCCCCCATATCATCCCTCACCTCACCCCCCCCCACATCACTGACCTCACCCCACCCCACCACCTCACCCCACCCACCCATCACCACCCCACCCCACATCACTGACCTCACCCCACCCCCACATCACTGACCTCACCCCCCCCCACATCCACTGACCTCACCCACCCCCCACATCACTCACCTCACCCCACCCCCCCCATCACTGACCTCACCCCACCCCCACATCACTGACCTCACCCCACATCACTGACCTCCCCCCCCCCACACATCACTCACCCCACCCCACATCACTGACCTCACCCCACCCCCACATCACTGACCTCACCCCACCCCCACATCACTGACCTCACCCCACCCCCACATCACTGACCTCACCCCACCCCCACATCACTGACCCTCACCCCACCCCCACATCACTCACCTCACCCCACCCCCACATCACTGACCTACCCCACACATCCCACATCACTCACCTCACCCCACCCCCACATCACTCACCTCACCCCACCCCCACATCACTGACCTCACCCCACCCCCACATCACTGACCTCACCCCACCCCCACATCACCAACCACCCCCTCATCCCCACCCCCACACACACTGACCTCACCCCACCCCCACATCACTGACCTCACCCCACCCCCACATCACTGACCTCACCCCACCCCCCACATCACTCACCTCCCCCACCCCACTCACCTCACTCACCCCACCCCACCCTCACTCACCCCACCCACCCACCCACCCCCCCCACATCACTCACCTCACCCCACATCACTGACCTCACCCCACCCCCACATCACTGACCTCACCCCACCCCCACATCACTCACCTCACCCCACATCACTGACCTCACCCCACCCCCCACATCACCTCACCTCACCCCCCCCCACCCACACTGACCTCACCCCACCCCCACATCACTCACCTCACCACACCCCCACATCACTGACCTCACCCCCACCCCCACATCACTCACCTCACCCCACCCCACATCACTCACCTCACCCCCACATCACTGACCTCACCCCACCCCCCCACATCACTCACCTCACCCCACCCCACATCACTGACCTCACCCCACATCACTGACCTCACCCACCCCCACATCACTGACCTCACCCCCCCCCCACATCACTCACCTCACCCCACCCCCACATCACTGACCTCCCCACCCCACATCACTCACCTCACCCACCACACATCACTCACCTCACCCCACCCCCACATCACTGACCTCACCCCACCCCCACATCACTGACCTCACCCCACCCCACATCACTGACCTCACCCCACCCCCACTGACACATCACTCACCTCACCCCCACATCACTCACTGACCTCACCCCCACCCCCACATCACTCACCTCACCCCACATCACTGACCTCACCCCACCCCACATCACTGACCTCACCCCACCCCCACATCACTCACCTCACCCCACATCACTGACCTCACCCCACCCCCACATCACTCACCTCACCCCACCCCCACATCACTGACCTCACCCCACCCCCCACATCACTCACCTCACCCCACCCCCACATCACTGACCTCCCCCCACCCCACATCACACCTCACCCCCTCACCTGACCCCCCCACATCCCCACATCACTCACCTCACCCCACCCCACCCACATCACTCACCTCACCCCACATCACTGACCTCACCCCCCCCCCACATCACTCACCTCACCCCACCCCCACATCACTCACCTCACCCACACCACATCACTGACCTCACCCCACACCCCACCCCACATCACTCACCTCACCCCCCCCCCACATCACTCACCTCACCCCACATCACCCACCTCACCCCCCCCCACATCACTCACCTCACCCCACATCACTCACCCCCTCACACCACCCCCACATCACTGACCTCACCCCCACCCCCACCCCACCCCATCACACACCTCACCCACCCCCACATCACTGACCTCACCCCACCCCACATCACTCACCTCACCCCACCCCCACATCACTGACCTCACCCCACCCCCACCCCCACATCACTCACCTCACCCCCACCCCACATCACTGACCTCACCCCACATCACTGACCTCCCCCCCACATCACTGACCTCACCCCCCCCCCCACATCACTCACCTCACCCCACCCCCACATCACTCACCTCACCCCACATCACTCACCTCCCCCCTGCCCCACCCCCACATCACTCACCTCACCCTCACTCACCTCACCCCCCCCCCCCACATCACTGACCTCACCCCCACATCACCACATCACTCACCTCACCCCACCCCCACATCACTGACCTCACCCCACATCACTCACCCCCCCCCTGCCCCACCCCCACATCACTCACCTCCCCCCTGTCCCACCCCCACATCACTCACCTCACCCGTAGCCTTTCATCTCCCTGTGATAGGGCACCCCCTCCCCCCACCCCCACATCACTCACCTCACCCGCTCCCCCCACTAGGATCGGGGATACACCATTGAGGGACACCGTCACTTGCGAACACAAAGGAAAATTCAGATCTGCTAATTAGAATATATCGTTTCGCGTATATTTTCAGTTGAGCCGTAGTCTCTAAGAAGGCTACAATCAATAATATCAAATGCTTTCAAAAGTCGACTTCTGTTAAATGGGCTTTTCCTGTTTTTTCTTTTCTTTTTTTTTTTCTTTTTTTTTTGTTTTGTTTTGTTTTGCAGCTTTATATAAAATGTTTGCAAACAGACTTTTGTGCAGAAAATTACCAGCAAGTTAGAAAAATAACTTGAACACAATCGTTTACACCCATATCCTCCAAACACCTTAGAGTTTAGTAATCACCACTTTCATAGAATGCCAAAATCGTCTTCTTACAATATCCAGCGTCTTTGTTCTACAGTGAAAATATTGACAAAAGTTGACAAATCAAGATTGTTGTTGTCCTTGTTGATAACAAACCACAGTGGTCTGATCATGCCACCATGGTATGCACACAGATGTTTGACAGATTTACCATTTTTCAGAACTGAAATGATTTGTACACATACATGGTCGCACGTTACTACTTCTAACGAATCTCACAAAATCATGCCCCAACAATCTTGGAATTAGCCAATGGAAGAGTTTTTAAAGCCTCTGTTTCTTTTTTTTAACCTTTTACAAGCAACACGATCAATTCTTTTCATATTCCCCCACCCCCCCGCCTCCCAAAATCAATTTGAAATAAAATTGATCATCCGTTTTACAGTTTTGAGATACCTCTTCCCACGATTGATCTTTTGGAATCTAATTTGTTGTAGCTTGGCGTATACCCTCTTCAAATCAACACCCGCACATGCCTTAGCGATTGAAAATACTCTCATATATCTTATACAAAGCACGATAATAATTATTATCACTCATTTATGAGTTTGATCTATGAAGTAGTATTTCATGCTGTCAGACATGCATTCTGTCTGTCTTTTTTTTTTTCTCTCACTGCCTCTGTCTGTCTCTGTCTCCCTCCATGCCCCCCCATCCCCTCCCCCGCTCTGTTTTTCTACGCAGGTGCAGATGTATCTGGTGTTCGCTCTTTTATTCATGAATTACTGTATGAAACTAATCAACGTAATTTTGTTTGTTACATTTCGCTCATCATACTGACTTGTCTCTATTTTGAACCCCGTACCAACCCCCCTCCCTCTCCCCCCTCTCTTTTCCGCGCGCGCGCGCGCGCGCGCGCGCGTGTGTGTGTGTGTGTGTGTGTGTGTGTGTGTGTGTGTGTGTGTGTGTGTGTGTGTGTGTGTGTGTGTGTGTGTGTGTGTGTGTGTGTGTGAACTTAATTGGCCACGATATTCGTTTTTTTTATACACCACGTCCACCTGTCTGCCTCTCATTTTTCCCCACCTCCTCCCCTCTCCCACCCCCTACCTGCCTGCACGTTCCGATGATGCCCCGCAGGTCAGGCGAGGCCGATATCTATGTGGACGACTACAACCTGCTGGAGTACCAGCTGTCCCTCATGGACCAGGACTGCAGGGTGAAGTTCGTGGGTAAACGGTTCGGATCTGACGGCTACGCCATCGGCCTGGCCCCCCCAGTCCTGGATGAGGGTCAGTGGCTGACCGGTTGACCTCCTGCCTCTCCTCCCTCCAATCTCTCTCTCGTCGTCAGAGTCTGGTCTGTCCTTTCAGAGTAGACTGGACTCTGTCCTTTGGGGGTGGCACGGGTGGGAGTGAATGACATGTAAGGTGTTTGTACTGTATGAGTTTGCGTGTATGCGTACGTGCGTGTGTGTGTGCGCGCGTGTGTGTGTATGTGTGTGTGCCTGTGTGTCTGTGTGCGTGTGTTGCTATAACGGTGGTATGGTTTCCTTGGGACCACTATAACCATGCGGAGGGGTCCAGGTACAGTGTTTGTGCGTGTATGAGTTTGCGTGTATGCGTACGTGCGTGCTTGTGCATGTGTGCGCGCGCGCGTGTGTGTCTGTATGTGTGTCTGTGCCTGTGTGTCTGTGTGCGTGTTGCTATAACGTTGGTATGGTTTCCTTGTAAGTACCACTATAACCATGCGGTCTTCAGTCCATTCACGGCTACAGTCAAGCAGTGTCTTAGTGTCTTGACAACTGTAGCCACAGTCTTCAGTCTTATCGCACCTGTAGCGAAGCAGTCCTCAATATCACTGTAATGTAGCTACAGTTTTCAATGTCACCGAATTTGTAGCCATATGCAGCTTTTAGTCTCATGATGTCTTTTTTTTCTTCCATCAAAACCATAGTTAGTCGACCTAATGTAGAAGAGTCAGCCGCAGACAGTTTAATTAGTGCTCAAAGACACAATAGAGGTATTGATCATTTCAGATGTTGATTCATGCTAAACGATTTCATGCTGAAAAGACGCTTTAAAAGTAACAACAACATTGATTCATGATAAAAGTAACTGTAGAGTTGTCAACAATTTTGATTCATTGTCAAAGACACTGAAGAGTTATCCTCTCAGATGCCGTTGTCCAACAAGCTGCTTACCTACATGGAGAACGGCTTCATCCAAGAGCTGACCCGGAAATACTCGAAGCGGTCCCAGTGCGGCTACTTCCTGTCTGGTACCGCGCGGTGCAGTATGGGCTGGAACACACGGGCGGTCTCTTCATCATCCTCCTAGCTGCTGTCGTGGTGTCCGTCCTCCTGCTGTGTCTGGAACACCTGGGCTTACAGGTAAGGCTGAAAGTGCAGGCATCAGAACTGTGTCTTGAAACCTGGCTCACAGGTAAGGCTGAAAGTGCAGGCATCAGAGCTGCGTGTGGAACATCTGGCTTACAGGTAAGGCTGAAAAGTGCAGGCATCAGAACTGTGTCTTGGAACACCTGGCTCACAGGTAAGGCTGAAAGTGCAGGCATCAGAGCTGCGTGTGGAACATCTGGCTTACAGGTAAGGCTGAATGTGCAGGCATCAGGGCTGTGTGTGGAACATCTGGCTTACAGGTAAGGCTGAATGTGCAGGCATCAGGGCTGTGTGTGGAACACTTGGCTTATAGGTAAGGCTGAAAGTGCAGGCATCAGGGCTGTTGGTTTAGCCCACTTGTACAGCACACGGCATGGCAGCCAGAAATTCGGGTGATGCCCACTACAAAATTGTCATGTTGGCTGCCCACTTCAACCTCTTGTTGTTCTGGTGGGTCAGTGTAGTGCTGAGTCGGCCAGCTCCAAACCCTGGGATGACTGTCCTCATGTAATATTGCCTGTGGCATGTGGACGTTAAACCTCAATGCAGTTAACTAAGGACTGGCCATTCCGCTTTGCGTTTGTTTTCGTCTCTATATTGTTCCAAAATATGTACCTGTTGCCACTCATACAAGAGCGGGAGCGAAAGCTTAGCTACCCATGCATGGGGGCACAAAACAGGCGCAAATGAAAGCGCGAAAATACACGCACAGACGCGCGCGTGAGCGTGTGTGTCTCAACACACACACACACATACACACACACACACACACACACACACACACACACACACACACACACACACACATGCATGCACGCACGCACGCACGCACTTACACACACGCGCACGCACTCACACACGCGCGCACGTACACACGCACGCACACACTTTCATCTATCCACACAAATTTTACCGTCACCTGCCCACCTCCTTTCCCATGTCTCCACCCTTTCTCCCACCCCCTCTCCACTCTCTTTCCACCCCCTTTCCACCCAGCCCACACACAGGCACAGTACAGTGGTTCTTTTTCCCGTGGACAGTAAAATAAAACCCCGGAACCATCCGCCTAAAGTGTCTTTTGAAATTCAGCTGTCAAATCGGGATTAAATACAAAGCATAACACTGAACATTTCAATCAGTTAAAAGCCACACTTTCAATTTCGGGGCCTGAAATTGTTTTGATAAAAAAAAAAGTGGGGGTGGGGGTGGGGGAGGACGGAGATGAGGGAGGTGGTGGTGGTGTTGGTACAGAGATACAGAGAAAGGGAGAGAAAAAGGAAGCTGAACGCTCTAGATTGCTTCTTTATGATTTGGGGACTTGGGAGACTTAGAGGGAGGTTGTGCGGGGAGGGGGGGGGGGGGGGGGGTGTTGAGAGATTTATTCTGAGTGAAACAAAACTCGTGAGCAGTTAATCTGAGTATTACAAAAACCCCCTGAGGGAAATGGTGAATGTGAGAGAGAGAGAGAGAGAGAGAGAGAGAGAGAGAGAGAGAGAGAGAGAGAGAGAGAGAGAGAGAGAGACAGACAGACAGACAGAGATAGACAGACAGACAGAGAGAGAGAGAGAGAGAGAGAGAGAGAGAGAACACAGTGAAGTGTGTGTGTGTGTGTGTGTGTGTGTGTGTGTGTGTGTGTGTGTGTGTGTGAGCATAAGAACATATGTGAGTTCATCTCTCTCTCTCTCTCTCTCTCTCTCTCTCTCTCTCTCTCTCTCTCTCTCTCTCCTGCCCCACATCCACACCCCCTTCCCTTCCTTCTACCATCCTCAGCCTCTTCTTCTTTTGCTGATGCAGCCAGTGACCCCAGCCTAATCAATCACAACTTAAAGAAGACACCGTACGTAGAGTCAGTTGGGAGTTGGCTGGGCCATTTCTCCCTCTGTCCGCCATCACACGGACCAGCAGTGTGTCTCTGGGTGGGCCCGTGGCACCCAGGACTTTCAGTGGAGCGACCCTGCACGTGCAGACGCCATCACCCGGTTCATGGCCCGACGTCTGTCGATATGGCACTCATCAAAGCAGCTCCCGTTGCTCTTCCTCCCTCATTAATGTCCGTGCCAGAAAGTTCCTGTTCGTTTCTGGAATGGTGTCAGAGTTTACTGTCTGGGAACGGTCATGGTAATGGACTTGGACATGGGCTGGGATTTTTTTTTTTTTGGTCTGCTACCTCATCTTGGGTGGCATTCTCTCAGTGGGCTTTCTTCTTCTTTCTTCTTCTTCTTCCTCTTCTTCTTCTTCTTCATCATCATCATCATCGTCATCATCACACATCATCATCATCATTATCATTATTAAATTACTACTATCATGATTATTATTGTTTATTGGTATTGTTATTATCATCGTTATTATTACTATTATCATTGCATTTTTTTATTATCATGTTTTAAGGGTACTTACATTGCGCCTATCCTCGGTTAAGTGACCAAGCTCAAAGTGCTTCACAGTCTGCACTCTCGTTTACCCAACCTGCTGCCTGCCTGGGTAGAGCTGACTGTAGAGTTGCCTGCCGGCGCTTCATTTAATAATTGTTTCCGGTGTCATTCAGTCGAAAATTGGTCACTATGTATTTCATTCATTTTGTCATTCTTTTGGTTCATGCTATGTATATAAGTGTCATCGATACCAAAACAGCCGAAGGGGCCTTCTCCTCCGAAGGTGTTCACGACATTTTGCATGTGTGCAAAATGTTATGCGTGCCTTCACAAACGGAACCTCTGTTAATAGCTTCATTCGAAGAGCATTTTGCAAAATGAAATCAGAACAATGTTAACTCGGAGGGGAACCTGAAACCCCTACCCCCGTATCAAAGCGGCCCTATAGAGATTCGAACCCGCGACCTCAAGAACACAGCATCACGAGTCCGTCGCTCTACCAGTTGAGCTATTCCGGCCTTTCTTCAAGCGGCTTCCTCCATGCTGTCCTAACACAGCCACACCCAGCCCTGTTCAGAATCAGCTTCAACCGGCAGCCTGCAGGGAACAGACATCATTCTGTCGCTTTGTGACTGGGCACAGAGGAGACTCTGCACGCTTTCTGAGCCATGTCGGTGGTGTTCACTGCAGCCTGTTGTGTCCATCATGTGCAGTTAGGACCTACTAATTCCTTTGCTGACGACAACGGCATCAGTTGCTTAGTAGAGGAGCCAGCATTTTAGTAAACGAACCCATCTTCAGAGCGTGGGTTGAAATGTTTTGATCTTGTGTCTGTCCTGTGCGTGTGATCAGTTCCTTTGTTTCAACAATTCTGTGCTCTGTATGAATGTCTTGTGCTTGTTTGATTTTCTTCTTCTTTTTAAATGCACTCTGTGTGGTGTATGCCTGTCTGTTCAACAGAGAAGCAGAACAGTAGGAGAGGGGAAAGGTAATGCGCATGTAACTTTTTTTCACTTCTCTAGCGGTGCAGCCGGTTTTCACGTTCACAAATACGTTTTCATAACAAGGGAAGCTTGAAAAAAAAAAAAACTGCATTAGTGGTTTAAAAATGACAGTAAAGTAAATACGAACATACACCTGCGTTTTTAAACCTCACAAATCCGATCAATCACCAGCTGACATTGTCTTCCCTCCTCAATTCACCTCACAAGAAACAGGCCTTTAGGGAATGCTCATAGTCACCTGGTGAAATACTGCCAGGGGCGATCACTCTGTGAAGACAACATTCGCCCTGTTAATGCCCAGCAATTGACATACATGGCCCTCCTGGAAGTGCTTTTGTTGCTCTTCGTCCATCTTTCCTGCCGAAGCTTCCAGTCCCTGTGTGGAAACATACCTCCCCGGCACGTGATGTCTAAGAGCAATTGCAGGAAGATTGTGTGAGGGTGAACCCTGGCGCTGGGCTTTCCTGTGTGCATTTTTTTTTTTATTGTTATTTCTTTGTAGCATACTTGTGTCCTTTAAGCTCAAAGCGGGGTTCAGCGGTTGTTGACATTGCTGGCAATGTGGCATGTTCTTCATTTAGAATATTGAAAGAAGCAGTAAAGTTCTGCTGACGAGAGCACAGATGCAGATTCGTTGACAGCAGAGCTTCACGTGAATTAAAACGAACCTGTTGCAAGAAGTATGGAAAACTGCCTCGATGTATTCTGTTACCCATTGTTACCCCTTGTTGCCTATGTGCTGGGTCAACACAAGAAATATACTCCCCATTAATCTGTTATTCCTTCGGTTATCTAATCCTTCACTTTACCATTCTACCATCCATTCATTATCCATTCATTTTGTTCATTTCCCACTCATGACAGCACATGTCAGTTTCGAAGAAAACTCATCCAGTTTTTGGCCATATTCCAGCTTTTGCACTATACACCGTCCTCGTTTGTCGTTTTCTTTTGTGGTACGTCTGCTCTTTTGTATCTTATCCTATTGTTTGGAGGAGCAAATCCTTGCGATGCTGTTGCTGTCTCAGCCTGCCTCCCCTGACGGCCACTGACCTGCTGCTGTTCTTTCAGGTTCCTGCTTCCCTGGCTGAGAAGTCGACCTGAAGGCAGCTTCTGGAAAACTGAACACATGGCCTTCTTCAGTCAGGTGAGAGAGAGAGAGAGAAAGAGAGAGAGAGAGGGGGGGGGAAAGAGAGAGACAGAGAGAGAGAGAGAGAGAGAGAGAGAGAGAGAGAGAGAGAGAGAGAGAGGGGGTGGTGGTAGAAGACCCGCAGGATAAGATATGAAGTTGTTTAGAGCGCAGCAGACCGCAAAGGGCCATATTAGGGCTGTCACCACGTTGAAGTCATTTCTCGAGCCATATTGTGAAAAAACGAAACGAAACGAAAAAAAACCTCATCACAACACACTTTCTAAAAACACCGGAAATTTCGTTAACATCTGTCTTCCGTAAAATCTTAGGTCAAACGAAAAATGTTATCGCTCGCTTTCAGAAAACAAAACAAAACAAAACAAAACACATCGGGTGGGTATATCTCTTAACAGGGTTTTCACTGACTCTGCTGTGAAGTGTTTGTGTCTCACATCATGCAAGTCCCAACACTCTAAAAGTACATACATCATTCACTGTGAGTGGTAGCCTACACGACGTGGAATGCGCCACGGAGTTTCCTTTTAAGAGACCCCAAGGTTACCGCTTCTCTGAATGCTTTAATAACCACGTCCCTTGGTTGGCACCACAGCATTGTTTAATGAATCCCAGCTTCCTCCTGCCTTACACGTACAGCGTTCATTGTCACCCACTTGAAGCAGTGTGGTAGCTTGGTCTTGCGTCGTCTTACAACTGGAAGCGAGCGACGCGCTGTAAGGGAGGCAACCTAAACATTCTCGCTTCTTGTTAATTTAGTAGAGCTACTTCCCTTAGACCTTTTCGTGCTTTTACCCCCCCCCCCCCCCCCCCCCCCCCCCCTCCCCCCCACGTTGCTCTAGCCCAGTGACATGGTCATAAACGTTAACATCCTGTCTGATTGTACATGTGGAGTGATGTTTAGTCAATTGTGGT
>JADBJO010001100.1:197500-217500 GCA_016801955.1 Conus betulinus
AGAGGGTTGTGGCTGTGGTGTGAGGAAGGACAGAAAGCCGTGTGTTCAAGGGAAAGGAACAGGGCGGAGACTGTCGGTGAGCTCAGCAGGGAGGGACAGATGGCAGTCTGTGCGATCGAAAGGAATCGGCAGAAACCTGTCCCTACCCGCCCTGAGGAAAGACAGAACTCTCTCTTTCCACACCGGAAGAAAGAGTCGCTGGTCTTCCGCTTCTCTGGCAGGGATTCTAGCCAATGAGCCGCCGTCACCAGAAACACGTGACCCACGTGGCTGGTTGGAGCTGACTGTGCCTGAACACTTGCGACAAAGACACTTCCTCTCGGGTCAAGGTCGAACAACCCCTGACGTCAGGTCGGTGACGTCACCGACTGATGACGAGGTGAAGCACAACGCCGGTAGAAACAGCCAGGTGTGTCAGAAGTGGAAGTCCTTTCAGAGGAGCGAGAAATGGAAGGTGGGCTGGTTTGTGCTTTTTGTTTTTCTTTGTGTTTTCGTTGTTGTTGTTGTTGTTGTTGTCAATGTTTTCGGTGTTGCTGTTGTGTGCTGCTGGGTAGTGATAATGTACTGGTTCTGGCAGTCTTTTTCTAATTTGTAGCATGAACGATGTATCACAGAGCATAGTGCAGGTAGTATGTTAAGGTCATAAGGGCAAAAACCAGGCTGATAACTGAAAAGTCTGGTGACATCCCATGTGTTTAACTATGCGTTGGTGAACATGGAGCTAAAAAATCTATATACCACTGATTGTTGCGATTCCGGTCTGAAACTATTTAAATGTGGGAAACATTGCGACTTTAGTAGCGCAGTCACGTTTGCTGGATGCAGTGCAGACGAAATAGCATTATGTTCAACACCTGAATTGTAGACGTATGCAAGGGAAACCACTTTGTTCAGTACACCAGTTTTCAGCATGAATGAATTCAAGTTATCTAGAGTCATAGTCTTCTTATTTTTCAGTATGGCATTCAGTATGGCATGAAAGGAACCATTTTTTGTAAGCAGTAAGCAATGAAATGGTAAATACATCTCTAGCCATAGATCGTTTCTGGTAAAAACAGTGGGAGGACAACTGGCGTCTCATGGCAGTTTGTGGATGGAAATCGGCAGAATTTTACGATGATCAGGCTCACTTTTTAAAACAGTCATTTGATATGTTAACAGAACAAAGGTTGCCATGGTATCTGATTTTCTTTTTGAAATGTCTGTGAGTTCATTACCAGCACGCCTAATGATGTCCTTGTTAGCGCTCACTAGCAGTATTTAAAAACTTCTCTGAAACACCTTTTAAACTGAACGTGATTGCTCTGTTTTCCTGTTTTTACATTGTTTACACAGATTTTCATCCAATTTTTATTGTCATTGCTATGACCGGCTGGTTGGTTCGGCAGTTGAGGACAGGATTCCTTTAGGCACCTTCGGTGTATCGTTTTCGTCTGGTTTGGAAGTATGGTGTCTTTAACGCTCTTCCTTCATAGTGGGCATACCTGATAACAACGCTTGAAAAAACTACGTACTGAAAGTAGGCCTATGCTCCTCATTTAGATTCGTGTGATTAGATACATTAAAGAAAGATGCAAAGATTTGAATTAAAAAAAAAACCCCACCTGATTTAAAAAAAAAAACGATTTTTGGAGTGCTATATATCCTTTTTCTGTTATTTGGAAAGTTTATTAAACTCAAGAGAGTGTGTAGTCACTCATACTTTTGTTATGCACCGTTTTGTTCAACAGCTCGTTTCTCTTGTTTGCGTAGAAATGATCTTGTAACGTGTAAACGATGCAGGCAATAGAGAGAGAGAGAGAGAGACTGTTGCATCTCAAAAAGGCTGCAGTTTCAACAAATCAGAATGAACACCACCGCTAAGAGTTGACATTTTTCTCATTCTTTTTGACATTCTCCGCTTTCTGTAGAAAGCTAACGTACCAAGGAAAAGTAGCAACAAGATTCCTTCAGACATATCCAGTTAGAAGAGGCCAAATTGGAAGAGTTTATCTGCAATCACATGGCCTTCAGCATCGTTAGGCTCGAGGTCAGGTTGTCTTTCTGTACAGGGGGTAATGCGACAAAAGAACAGACGGATAGACAAGTAGACAGACAGATAAACTGATCGTGTGTGAGAGATGAGAGAGAAACTTACAGGCAAACAGCCGTAGAAAGAAAGACAGGATGAACGACAGAGGGAAATTAAAAACAGATTTCAACCTGTTTACAGTGTAACGACTGTTCCTTGTTATTCTTTTTGTTTGGGAAGGGGAGGGGAGGAGAGGGGGGTTCATGGCTTTCCTTTTCCTTTCATTGTTTATTAACACCCCCCCTCTCTCCGCCTTCAGCCTTCATACCACTCTGTCTCATCATCTGCTGGCCTGTCCTTTTGGTTCTATCGTTGTTGTCATAGCTCGTGTCAATAGACTCTGAACCGATGAAACTCCATTCTGTAGTCTGTTGTCATCGCTAGTGTCAACAATCTGTGAAGTGAAGAAACTCCGTTCTATAGTCTATTATCATCACTGTTGTCAACAGACTTTTGAAGTGAAGAGACTCCGTTCTATCTCTCCAGCCCTATCAGCCAGTTCACCACCCTCTCTGTCTCTTTCAGGACCAGCGGGCCAGGCCCCAGGGCGGGCGACGAGCGCTGTGTCGGCAGCTGAGCGAGGGTCGGGGCAGCGAGGAGTGGAGGCACGCCTGCAGGGCCCTGGACGCCGTGTCCAAGGAGGAGCTGCTGCTGCTGTGGAAGGCCTCGGAGCAGGAGCTGCAGACCACCCTGAAGGACATCCTGCACACAAACCACCACCTGGCCCTGGCCATCCAGGCCCTGACCCACAGCCACCTCTGATGGGGGAGGAAGAGGAGGGAGAGGAGGAGGGGGGGGAGGAAGAGGAGGGAGAGGAGGAGGGGGAGGAAGAGTAGGAGGAGTAGGAGGAAGGGGAGGGGAGGAGGAGGAGGAGGGGGAGGAGAGGAAGGAAAGTGAACAGGGCTACTCGGAAAAACAACGAACTTTCGGTGAATCTGATCGACACAATGCAAGGCATTCGGTTTTTTTTTTTCAGCTAATTTGCCATTCTGACAAGAAGACAAAGATCGAAAAAAAAGCAATTGATAATCTGTCTACTAAGGACACCTGGCCCATTGTCCAACGTGCTTGTGCCACGTTTGTTATAAAGATCGCAACACAAGGTGAAACACAGGAGCCTAAGGGATAGAAACCCCAATGTTATCTCTAACTCTAGAGGGTAAAAAGGTCGACATAAAACATCAGGGAGAAAGGCGGGGAGGGAAAGGGGACTGGCGGAAGGGTGAGATGAAAGGAGGATAGGGACTGGAAGAAGAGGGGAAGAGGGAAGGAAATAGCGGAGGCAGATAATATGAGGACGAAAGCAAACAAACTGGACCAGACTGGACTATGGTGACCTGTTTGTCTACTTTGCCCTGTGTTGACTGGTCGCTATTAACCATACACCATTTTTGATGACATGCTTAAGTGATGGGAAGTCTGGATCCAAATGACCATGAACTGAATATGTGGTATTATCCATAATTATGGTGCTGGACATCACTGATTGAAGGAATGGTGTTAGATGCAAAAGTTGTGTCAGAGTTAGATAGGTAGAGAAAAGAACTGCTATGCTTTTGGGGGCAATGTTTATCAGAACATCTTTGAGATCATACAGCTTAAGGCGGCGGCCATAGTACACCCTTGCGCAAGACGGCCGTGCTTTGCACGGCCCGGTTAAAAAGATCCTGGCTGGCTCAACTCCCCTGTGGTGTCATCAGTTACGACTGCAGGTGGCCATAGTGGAGCCGGGCCCACCCGAATTTTCAATCTGTCGTTCCGCCGGTCGTGCAAACCATCCCATTTCACGGCTCTCCGAGTAAGGGAAAGAACTGCGCTCTTGAATTTTTATTGACGAATTGCTCTCCACCCCCCCCACCCCCTTTCTCTCTCTATCCTCTCCCTCCCCCTATCTCTCTCTCTCTCTCTCTCTCTCTCTCTCTCTCTCTCTCTCAAAGCCTATAGGATGCTGCTAGATCTAGATTCACGTGACAAAAGAAACTGGGTTTCAAATATCCACTGTAAACTGTTTTACGTTAGGACATGGTTTTGTTTGGACAAATAAAGGTGTAGAAGAATTTGTTTTTTTGCATGATGTTAGGGAAAGATTAATTTACTGTCAGTAGCAGGAATGGGATTTCCATATCAAGAATAGCGATAGAGCTAGCATGGATTGTCTATGGCCACTTTCACGGATCCGTTCTGCTGGGCAGGACACGGCCATCAATACCATGGCGCACTATGGCCACCGCCTTAGTGTGTGTATGGGGCAACGCAGTATTTTGGGTGCATACATCATCACAGTTCCTTCATATCATCATACGGATACAGTGACACACTATACCAAGCCCATAGCTTGGTGCACATCAAGATATCTAACATCAGTACAAAACAATATAAGTGTAAGTAGGATTTAAGTGGACGCGTGTCGACAAAAGGGAGCAGCATTATGAACGTGTGCACTGCGGATTTCTGATGCACATCTCCTACTTTTCAGGTGTTGCTGTTTTGGTATGTCTCTTTGCCTCAGCTTTGGCTCTTGTCCTCCAGGCCTGTTGTTCCAGGGTCAGCTCTGAAAAAAACTGCTTGAAGTACGTGCAATCTATCTGGCATGAGCAGATAAGAAAACACACACAACAAATGTCGTCACAACTCCGCCGATTCTTTGGTTTCTTTTTTGGTTTGTTGGTTTGTTTTGTTTGACTGATTTTTTTTTTTTAACAAAGTAGAGTTTGCAAGTGAAAGGGAAATTCAGACTCTACAGTGCACTGGATTTTTTTTAGTGTTGTTAATACGTTTTGCACTCAATTATGCATGCTTCATCTGCTGCAATAAATCATTGACATGTTCTGTTTTATGTGATTATTAGATTTTAAACAACTGTAAGAACGTTATATCAACATCGTCATCATCATCATCATCATCATCATCATCATCGTCATCATTTTTTATCATAATCATCATCATCATTTGTTAGTACTATTATTATTGTTATAATCATATTTGTTTAGCAGCTAATCTTGGTGGGAGATCAAGCTCTAAACGTTTTACAATCCGAGCTTTCGTTCAAAGGCTATCTACCTGGGTAGAGCTGACCGAAGAGCTTCCTGCTGGCCCTACATTCAGGCGTTTTCCGTTTTCTTCGGTCTAAATCAGGTGCACAGTCATTCTTTCATTTTTCATCCACAGAGGGTGCATGCTGTGTGTACACGTGTCATCCATACCACTAGCCGAACTGGCCTCCACTTCGGAAAGTTGGTGATGGGATTTTACGTGTGTTCAAGATAATATGTGTGCGTTCACAGACAGAATCTCGGTTTATAGTCTCATTCGAAGGACTTTTCGGGACATGGGTCCGAACCAATGTTAACTTCATGGGAAAAATCCCCTGTACCGAAAAAGGCAGGCTGAGATTCGAACCCACAAGGGTCACTAGAATAACGGATCCGACACTATACCAGCTGATCATTGAATCCATTTGTGTTCAGAAAAATGGACGATCTGCTGTGTGCTAGCCAAATTTCTCTCAGTCCTCCCCAGACTGACAGGAGGAATTGTGTTCAACGTGTTGGGAGGGTTGCTGTGTGATGTGACATCTACTCACTCAGCTGCCCTCCCATCACCCCCCCCCCCCCCCCCCCCCAGCCCCTGCACGCAGTGGGTAGTGCTGCCTTCCTGGTGGCTACATTTGTATAGGGCTCTCTTTCCAGAAATGACTCATCGATTTCTGCGGTGTCTTTCAGAACGATACACATTTACACAGTTGTTCAAGAACTCGATGCAAAAGCTCATACTACTGTGGTATTGGTATGCAAAACGCTGAGGTGGATGGGTGATCTTCAAGACCGTATTTTTTGTAGTGAGAAAGATTTGATGTAAAGAGAAACACCTTGCTTTATGAAGTGAGATTTGATTAAAAAAAAAAAAAAGGATGTCCTAATAGGAAACTCTTGTTTTGGGGAATGGGTTCCATGTAACCACATATGTCCTTCAGCTCTGCTGGAGTACCCTCAGAGTACGTGGTGTTTACCCTCAAAGTGCACGGTCTGTAACCTCAAAATGCATGCTATGTACTCTCAGAGTGCATGGTATATCAGAGTATACATTGCATTGAATTTCAGGCCCAGAAGATCAATCACTGAAGACCTTGTCTCTGGATCTGCTGCGTCATTCTCCGGTTGTCTTGCTCCTTCACAGAACACGTGATCGAATTCTAAGATATTTTTGTTTCTCAGCCTCAGAATAAGCGGATCTCCTTGAAATTTTGCGCTCTTACGCCGCCGACGTCGCATTTGTGCAACCATGTGGCTCGCCGCCGCCGACATCGTCGAAATGCGACCAACGAGGGTTACCTAACTCCCGATACTCTCACTCTCCAACCTGATGATGAGACAGAAAGCCAGAATGAAATGTCACAGTTGGGGATTCCCTGACCTGTTCTCCTAGCTATTTTTTTTTCAGAGCGCTGTTCAGTTAAGTGTTTTTTACTCGATTTATACAGATTGTTTTTCCATTTACTATATGACATCACAACCTAGCATTTCACGTACGCGGCTTTGTCATACTTTTACCACATATTAGGTGCTGGAAATATTGAATAGACGATCAGTTGATGCTGATTCAGATAAAGAACACCCAGAGTGTGACCAGGAAACATTATGTGAAAGGAAGAGCTTAACCAATTTACCACAGAGGCTGACTCTGTTGGACGCGTGCCAAGTGGAGGGATGGGCAGGCAATGCGTCCCACACACACACACACACACACAGACGGCCATTAGCAAACCTACTGTTGCTGGCTCTGGGCCAACTTGCAGTGACTGACTTGAAAGCAGTGTGAGTGAGAGACATAATAGAGGGCGACTAACAGCTACGAGACAATGAACTGCAAGCCCAGCTGGCTTGCCATGAATCGAGGTCTAAGGGGGCGTGGCTGACTGACACATGTCAGAGATGCGCTGCAGAGATGAGTTTGAGTGACCAGTTGGACTCATGCGCCCTAGCAGCATTGCTCCCCAGGTTCTAGAGACCAACAGGCAAGTGAATGTTTTCATGAAAAAAAAATATGCTTTCAATAGTGAGAGTGAAAAGTATGTGTGTGCATGTGCGCGCGCGCGCGCGCGCGCGCGCGTGTGTGTGTGTGTGTCCCATTTTCTTTCTTCATGTGTGTGTACAAGCGGGGCATAAGAAAGTGTGTGTGTGTGTGTGTGTGTGTGTGTGTGTGTGTGTGTGTGTGTGTGTGTGTGTGTGTGTTCCCTTCTCTTTCTTTCTTTCATGTGTATGCCAAGGGGGTTTAACAAGTTTGTTATGTGTGTGTGTGTGTGTGTGTGTGTGTGTGTGTGTGTGTGTGGTTTCTTTTCTGCATCACCTCATTAGTCATATCACAAATGATTCCTCTGACGTGCTGGTGAACAAGGATGATTTTTCACATGTGAACTACTTCCAGCTCTTCTTCTGCTGTCAGAGTATGTTGATTTAGAGCTGGGGTTTTTGTTTTTTTTTTTTTTCATTTTTCTATTGGATATATGACATACTTTCTGGTCTTTTATTTGGTGAGTCGAGTAATTTTCCTTCTTTGTTCAGAGTTTGATGGCATGCTTTCTTCTTTTTTATGTTGAGACTAAAGATAGCATTCGATTTTTGTTTTTGCATTTTTTTTTTGCCCTAACAATTACCAAAATATTGACATTGTTGTTGTTTAACCATTACTAATATTCTACAATGTAACAAAAGTACAGTTTATGTCCTCTATTTCACACAAAAAAGCATGGTTGTTTACTTCCAGAAATATCTGCGTTTCACACATGCTGGTATGGAATTACAGATTTTCTGAAAAACAGCTGGCAATGGGGATTTATGCAAAACAGAACGTCTGGAGGTGAAAGGGTTTTAAGAAATGATCAGAGGTGTGCCTCATACTATATTCTAAACACACAGCTTGACTACAAAAAGAGTTACCTGTATTTCCATTTTGAAAGCTGCTAATGGAAGATGCATTAGTTCGCAAATCAGACTACACAAAAGCAGCAGCTGTCAGTGTTTTCGATGTGCAATGTTTAAAACAATGACAAGGGGCAGTCTCTGTGGCTTGTGTACGTTCCCCCACTTCAGTGGCAGGCGCAGGACAGAGCTGATGATTCTGACAGGGTGATACTGGAGGCTGCTGCAAGAAATCGTGGTGGCCGGCACTGGTCCTAGACAACGCTGGACCTGGTTCTTGAATGTTTCTGTAAAGACCCACATGAATTTTCTAAGATGAGTTGTGCAGAACAACATTGACTTCTGAAGTGTTTTTTGATTGTTGGCATGAACAGTAGTGATTGAGGGTTCTATTGGTGTTGTTAGCTGTTACTGGATTTGAAATATACGAAGTCATTTATGTACTTTTTTTCACTTTTTGTTTGGTCCTTTTCCAAATGGGTTTAAAAGGAAGATAATGTATTTTCGTTTTTTTTTATAGTGTATATATTTCATCAATTTTGGGGAGGAGTGGGCATTAGGTATTGGGGAGTTTCTGTTGTACTGTCAACTGTTCCTGGATTAGAAGCATATGAACTCATATACATATAATTATATACATATTTTTTCAATTTTTTTTCTTTTCTTGGTGGATTTTGCAATATAGTTATGGTGTTTTTTTTTTTTTTTTTGTTCACTTTATTTCATTTTATCTGTTTTTTTTTTGAGAGAGGAGGGAGGGAGTTAGGTATTGCCTTCTTTGAATTTCGCATGGAAGTGGAATACATATGGTTGTTTCATGAACTCATTTTTATGTGAGCATCCTTTCCATGAAGTGAAGTGGGGGACGCAACGAACCCTTTCTGGGCGCAGGTTTGACTGCTCAGTTCACGGGGTGACATCTGTGCACCTTCACATCCCCACTGCAGGCGTTCCTCTCACACAACCTCTCTTGATGTTTTCCTCCGTTTTAAATAACAATTACTCAATTGTACTCCTCTTCCCGCCCTTCTTTGCTGCATGTTTTAATTGCTGTTGACTATAGTCCAGATGCATTTTCTTTGAAAAAAATTCCCAGAAGAGCCAGTTGAAGATCTAAAAGGACATCCTGCTGAACAAAGATGTGCCGTCATTGACTCTGTGCACAGCAGTAGCCCAGTCTGTGAGAAAGGGCATCTTCAGACTGGCCCAGTGTTTCCTGATCCTCTGCATATCAATAGCCAGGGCACTGTGTACAGTGTTGATGCTGACCTGACTTTCTTGATTCTCTGTACATCAGTAGCCAGGGCTATCAGTGTGTAATATCGTGGGGCCAATTCCCCACAGGTGTGGGTGAAAACTAAATCAGAAACATCCTGAGTATTTCAAGTGAAATATTTGTGTGTCATGTCTGTTGTTCATGGAAAAATGTGGATTCTTCTCCTAACCTTCAGAAGTGGTATGAGCCTCAACGGGTTAATGGCACTCGAATTCTCCATTTTTGGTATGTATGCTCGATCGGCTATCACATAATCGTCGCTGATCTTCACATTCCTTCATGTTGATCTTATAAGCTTGTAACTCGATGACATTGGAACATCTCAAAGACAGTGGCCAGGGATTTTTCCTCCTTTTGAACATAAATAGCCGATGTTAACATACTGACAAATCTATTGCACTGACTTTAGGAGCACCTGTTTGAAAACAAGCAACCAGGAAACAAAGAAACAAAACTGCCTACCTGAGGAAAGTGCCATTGTCTATGCAGTTGGCGATTGGTGCCATGCTTTTTAGTTCATGGCACTGGACTGGGGGCCTGGAACACTGTCAGCCACAGTCTGGTGCAGTGCCCACGTTCTTAGGCTGTCAGACTCTACCCTGTAAAATTAAACAAAACGATTTAGTCTTCCCCCAAACCTATCCTCAGTGGCAGGGGCTTTCTGAAAAAGGGTCCATCTTGACTGGCAGGCTGCCAGAGATGACGCGGATGCCGTTTTCTGCAGGCAGGCTGATTTTCTCCAGAATTGCCCTGGAGAAATAGCTTCTCTGGTGGAATTTTCTTTTCTACACTTGCATGCGAATTCCATTGTTCTTTACTCAGAGTCCCTTGTGGATGTTTGGTCATGATCATGTGGGAACTGATGGATTCAGTACTCTATTCCCTTTTGGTGAATCCAGAGAGATTCCTTTCTTTTCTTTCAACAACAAGCAAGCTGGAGAAAGACAGGGCGGGGAGCCAGTCCACAGAACCTGTATAACCAGTCTTATCCAGTGTCATCCGGTCTTGTCTAGACGTCCTCCGGACTACTGGGGGGAGTCAAAGATCTACCTTTGTGTCAGCAGGAAGAAACTCTGAGGAAATCTGGACAACAGATCGTCGTAAAAGAACACAACCCTTTTCCCTCATATAAGTGTTTCAGACCTTAACTTCTTATACGGTATAGGGGTCGAGCGATGTGCAGGTCATAACTGATGGATGACCCCACAGTTTCAATTTTCTATGGGGCTGCCAGGATTTAGATATGCTCTTTCAGGCTGGTGGAGCACCCTGACGCCAAGTGACCTGATGACGGATGTCTCGGCCTCTTGACTATCAAACATCTGTTTTTAAGTTGACAAATTGAACCGTATCAAGTTCACTTTTGTTCCTTCGGGATCAGATCCAGCTGGAACTCTCTTTAGCTCCCTCTGCCATTGCCTATAGGGTTTCGGTCCCCTTCCCGCCATAGAGCTGTTTCATGAGAACACAGGCTGATGAGCCTACGACCCCTCTTGCTCCAGCATCTCTGGCGAAGATATTGGCTGGAAAGAGAGTTTCCCTCAAGTTGCTGGCTCGACTGTCATACTTTTCAATCTCCGTATTGTTGATGTGAGCTTCGTCTATTCTGCTTTCATATGGATTTAACCAAAATCATTGTAAATTCAACAAAATCATTGGTTTTGATGTATATGAGGAGGGTACCATATCTGGCCTCATGCCACTCTTCCTGATCATCTCTGGTGTTCCCACACTGGGAGTTCAACCGTGCATATCCAGATATCCACTCCACCCTATAAATCACGTTTCTTTGCTCTAAATGTCACAACTGTTCTAGACCATGGTAAGATCATGTAGAACATCATTGCTTGAGCTTCCTGTGGCAAAGTGTTTCCTTTATCCGTGCATGTGCGATCTCCTTAAGCACTTTGCTGTGTCTCCATGCGTACCTTTACCGTATTAGTGCTGTTTTGCATGAACTCAGGAGATGTTCCACTACTCGTTTGCCATGATATGTGGACACGCAAGGTCACCCGATTTTTAACATTTCACCACGTTTGAATTCAAAGGCAGAAGAGTATATACTGATTTGAGGAGGAAGCTGTTCTCCAGAGGATCCTTTTGCCGTATTTCATTCAAACTGAAACTTCTTCTGGGCGTGTGTTTCCTCACTCAGTGTTGCTGCTGCACTGCTCTCTGACGTTTCTTAGCATCCCCTTTCCTTTTCTCAACTCTTGTTTCACCAAGTCTTTGCTTGCTTCCCTTTTTGCCCGTGACCACCACGCCGTTTCTGTTGACCCCAGCCTTGTCTGCTGGTTTGTGTGTATCCCGTTACGTCCCCAGTCTTGAGATTTTCCTTTTGCCATGTTCACTGCCTCTTTAGTTTTTCTGTTTTCTGCCAGTCTTTAGCTTGAGCTGGTTTGATCTCATTCCGTGTCCCATGCACTGGTAGTAATCTTAATGTTCCCATTTTGTGCTCCTCGCTGAAAGATGTCAGAGCCATCTTCAGCTCTGCCTGGCAACAGTGGAGCTCAACGTCAGTGAGACCAGGTGATACACCGAGCCATTTTCTTTTGAAGTTGCTGATTTTGGCTATCATTGATTCGACAGTTTCCACTGTACTTGAGCTGATATCATATATCAGTAAAGGGGTCAGAGGTGCTTCGAGATCAGCATGAATTACAGACCCCAGACTTTGCATTAGCCAGGGAGGACACATGACCTATCATTTGCTGGCTTTCTCTATCAGTTACTTGGTTTTCTTTTTCGTCTTCCTGTTTTTCAAGGAGCCATCATACCACCCCAAAGACTCTTGACTGTTTTTTGAGTCACTGTTTGTATAGCTTTGTTGGCCACAACGAGTGTTACTGTTTTCATTGTATAGCTTAGTTGGCCACAATGAGTGTTACTGTTTTCATTGTGTAGCTTAGTCGGCCACAAGGACTGTTACTGTTTTCATTGTATAGCTTAGTTGCCACAGTGAGTGTTACTGTTGTCATTGTTTGTATAGCTTAGTTGGCCACAATGAGTGTTATTTTTCGACTATGTTTTTCTTCATGCAGAGACCATTGGGATGGAAGGAGCTTCGTGGTTTCTCTGGTCTGGATCTCATCCTAGATGAAGCGACCATCTTGTCTTAGTGCTTCAGTATTTGTGTGTTTTTATCTTCCTTGGTGCAAAGGACTGTTGCGTCGTTCATGAAGACTTTTAAAGGACTGTAGGAGCATTTGCTATCCATTCCCGACATCTGACCCTGCACCACCCATTGCTGCTTTCGAGATGAATTCCATTGTCTTGTACTGTAAACAAAATGAATAGTCCATTGCGGTGCTGGCTTCCAGATTGATCCAGTCTGCTGTGGATTTCTTTTGTGCGAAACCTAACTGAGAAGCTATGGATATACTTCTTGATCATTCTCGGATGTTCTTCTGGACATGATTCATCTCGAGGGCTAGATTTGAATAAAACTGATCCATCTGCCAGATCGGGCCACACCTAGTCGTGGTCCTTTTTCTCTGTGTTACATCTTTGGGTTGCTTCCCAAATCATGGTGGCATGTTCTGGGATACCTCTTTTCTGGACTGACTCACAGGACTATTCTTTTTGGTATGGTGATTACACACCCTTGTTGACAGAGAAAATTTTTGCCTTAACGTTGAAAAGGTTTATCGGCCACTGATTTTCAAGTTCCTCCATGCTGATCTCATCTGTCACTATCCTGGAGTCTTGAAGACCGATGGGGTGCCAATGACAATGGAACATTTCTTGGACAGCAGTTGAGTTGCTCCTGCAGGTGCAGCTATGATCTGGCTCCAGCTTTCTTAACTTGACCTCATCCAGTGTTAGTGGCTTGTCATTGTATATTTTCTCTGGCGAAGCAGGCTGCACCAAGCCCCAAGTGTTGGAACAGGTTTTGTTTTTTTCTGAGATGCTGCTGAAAAAGTTTCTTTGTCCTGATTTTGGGTCTGGCATAGTTTCCAGGCAAAACAGAAGGGGTCTATGGAAAAGGATTCTGGAGGGTTTTTTCGGCTCCATTCCTGTTTTGGGTGTTTCCGCCTTGCTGAAGGCACTGTGTTATACTTTACTGTTTGCACTGTGTTGTACTTTACTGTTTGCACTGTGTTATACTCTACTGTTCGCACTGTGATATGCTTTACGGTTTGCACTGTGTTACGCTTTACTGTTTGCACCGTGTTGTGCTTTACTGTTTGCACTGTGATGTGCTTCTGTTTGCACTGTGATGTGCTTTACTGTTTGCCCTGTGATGTGCTTTACTGTTGGCACTGTGTTGTGCCTTACTGTTGGCACTGTGTTATGCTTTACTGTTGGCACTGTGATGTGTTTTACTGTTGGCACTGTGGTGTGTTTCCAGGCCTTTCCAGAGCCTCTCTCTCCTTTGTGTTTGACTCCAGAGGCAGCCTTCAGCAGTTTTCTCGGGATTCCTCTTTCTCTCCCTTTTACATCAGTCGTTTTTGTCTGGAGTCTTGAGGAGGTATCTTCAACGTTGGTTGTTTCATCCCATAGGTGTGCCAGTAGGTTCCCAAGACAGTGATTCCTTATGTGGCTAATTTGTGCTCTAGAGTATTCTTCTCTGGCAGACTGAAGAAAAATGTCTATTCCACCGAACGAAAGAACCAAGCAAATTACAGGACAAATACAACATGTTTCGGCCTGTTTGATCTTCTTTAGGCAAGAAAAAAACACTCAAGACAGTGAAACAAAGCTTGAGCAGACTGTCCTTTATATCCTCTGCTTGGACGCAAAATGGATGTGGAATGGACTGGGGGTCAACGAGAGGACAGCAGAGCTCCCGGACATCAACACCTTAGCCAGCTTTTCATCACGCTCTGTGAAAAGACTGCCAGGATACTGAGCCCTTTGTGTATCTGGGCACTGTGGTGGGAGACAGGAAGGATGGTGTGTGTGTGTGTGTGTGTGTGTGTGTGTGTGTGTGTGTGTGTGTGTGTGTGCGTGCGTGCGCGCGTGCGCGCGTGTGTGTGGGTGTGTGGTAGGTAGATAGATACAGATATAGAGAGAGATAGAGAGAGAGAGAGAGAAAGAGAACGAGAGAATGGGGGACGGGGTGGAGGAGAGGGCACAGACCGAGACGTCGCCGAAAGCATAAGCGAGTAACTAGCCACTTCTGTCATGCTGGAGAAAATCAGATCCAGACCTCAGAGAAATCGGCAAAGCGACAAACCTTTGCACCATCATCCATTCAACGGTCGAATCGGCCTCACTGTATCGTTCTTAGACGTGAAGACCAAACAGATGCAGCAGAAGGCACAGAAATTCACGGACACATGTGTATGTGGGGGATGGGGGTAGAGGAGGGGGGGTGCGAGTGTGTCACACCTGTCGGCCAGGTGAAAGTCATGAAGAGCTGGACAGGAGGCAGGGAGCCCACAGATCCAGGGCAGGAAGTGGCGCGCTGGGAGGGACAGCTTGAAAGCCAGCATCCAGCAACATCCACCAGGCTCTGAGTTGGAACTTACACGGCAGAAAGTAGGTGGGGGAGGGGGGCATTCAAAAGCTGCTGGAAAAAAGACACTATGGCAGACAGAAGGAAGAAGGAAACAAACCTGGCAGAAGCAGCGAGGACTGCTCAGTGTCGATTCCGTTGGAGAGTGCATTCTCATACCTCGCATTTTGTCTGAGACTTGCACTAATCCATCCTTGTGAGAGCACAAAATACACACTTCGTGTTTTGGTTGCATCGGTAGAGAGATAATGACAGAATAAACTGATCCCACGCAATTCTAGAAAGGCAACTGTTTACAAGTATGATGTATGCCATTGTAAGGAAAGAGATGGTCATGAGGTACACACTATTTTGAACAGAGGAAAAATGAAACGGGTATATTTTTTTTTAGCTGGAATAGAATCAGGAAGAGAGGATGTTGCAGATTTTTTTTTGGACAGGCTAGCACAAGTTCAGTCGCATCATCACTAAATGCAGCTTACTGAGTGTTAGCCACTCCTTTCAGTCAACAATGTAGACTTACAAAGATTTAATGAGCATTTTCTCCTGGAGGCTCTAAGCGCTTTACATACAAAGGAGCAACAAAGAACATTAAAATAATAATAATAATAATAATGAATACTTATATAGCGCCTATTCTGGGCTAGAGATCAAACTCTAAGCGCTTTACAATCAACACTCGTTTATACAACAGGCTGCCTATCTGGGTAGTACCGACTGAAGAGCTGCCAGCTGGCGCTTCATTCAGTCGTTTGCCGTGTCATCCAGTCAATATCGTTCAATATCGTTGACTCAAGTTCCTTTCTTTCTTCATTCTTTCCATTTTTTACGCAGGGTGCATGCTATGTGTAACGTGTCATCCATTCCAACGGCCAAACTGGCCTTCTCTTCCGAAAGTTGGTAATGGGATTTTACGTGTGTGCAAAATTATGTAACTAAAGCCAAGCCGAAAAAAAAAAAAACGTCCACGCTGAAGATCCACCACTCTATGTTCTGAAAGATAAACCAAATCAAACCAAACCAAACCAAACTAAAACAAACCAAACCAAATAGGTAAAAAAAGAATCAACCGCTGCTCGCAGAGCTCAATATATGTACCTTCTGGCATTCCTCTCCTGTTCACACACACACACACACACACACACACACACACACACACACACACACACACACACACACACACACACACACACACACACACACACACACACACACACACACACACGCACACACACACACACACACACACACACACACACACACACAAAACACACACATTGTCTCTCTCCTCTCCCGCCTCATCAGGTTAACGTTGGTTTTTCAAGCGTTGGTTTTCAGATCCCTTCCATACTATCAAAATCAAACAAACATAGAAGCAAACAAAAACGCCGTGTCTTCGTACGGTCCTGCTCACATGTCTTTTGTTCTCTTTCCCATCTTTCTCCATCAAACTTACAGTTGACGTCATGAGGAGAGTCCAGAGACGTTTTGCTCGTGCAGTCACCTCTCACATCGCACAGGAGGCAGGTGAAGATTCAACAACACCCGCCATCTGCAGACGACAGCCAGGTCCGTGTCAGGGCCTCCTGTTTTCCCAGCAAATCCAGGTCCAGGGTTCAGATCCACGTCACCACAGGGAGGCAGACAAATGCCGGATCACAAAGAGGCCAGGAGAAGCCATAGGAAGACTCTGCCCAACAACCTGCATGTCCTCCATGTAGAAGGAAGACGACTGCCCTACAACCTGCATGTCCTCCATGTAGAAGGAAGTCTACTGCCCTCAACCTGCATGTCCTCCATGTAGAAGGAAGTCTACTGCCCTACAACATGCATGTGCTCCATGTAGATGGAAGACAACTGCCCTACTACCTGTATGTCCTCCATGTAGAAGGAAGTCTACTGCCCTACAACATGCATGTGCTCCATGTAGATGGAAGACAACTGCCCTACAACCTGCATGTCTTCCATGTAGAAGGAAGATAACTGCCCTACAACCTGCATGTCCTCCATGTGGAAGGAAGACGACTGTCCTCTGCATCGTTGACCTGTCAATGCAATAAACACGGACTGGAATCTTTCACTAACTATCTAGACAGTCAGAGCTACCTCTGGCACGGTCAGACACGCCGGAATCACTGCACGCAGTAAGAACCATCAGTAGTCAATACGGCATTTAGCATCTCACGCTTTTAAACCACCGTAGTGTCTGTGACGTCCGTCTTACACACGGCTGTCTTCGCACCGAACGCACACACCTTCACTGCAGCCCTTGTGGGTCACACTGCCAGCCAATCACACTGAACACACTGTCACAGAAAAGAAATGTAACATACAGAGGACAGCTGAGGGTGGTGGCGACGGTGGGAGGAGGCAGAAGAATGGGGAATTGGGAAGGTGGAAGAGGAGTGGTGGTGGGTTATTAATTTGAAGCAACTTCTCCAAGTTGGAGTGATCATTTACAGTAATGTCACTTGAGAATTGGTTTTACAGCAACATCCGAACTGAATTGAAAGAGCGTTAAAGAATTCACACACACACACACACACGCACGCACGCACGAACGCACGCGCGCACGCGCGCACGCACGCACTCACACACGCACGCACACACACACACACACTCAACAGCCAGTAAAAGCAGACAGAAGGACAGGACGAGGGCCATTGAAACACCCTTCCTTTCCTCGGATCACATGTGTTTCTAACTCTATCAATCTGTCTATCTATCTAGCTATACGTTACTGGGGGTAAATTAGTTCAGGTAAGTTGGGAACGTTAAAAAAAGTCTGCTGACCTGTTGGTTTGGAAAAGCAGAGGGTTTGGGACCCTGCCTGGGTGGCTGATGAGGCGTTTTGGTCACAGTTCTGACGGCACGCAGACAGCGTTTACAGCGTACACCAACAACACTATCGTAGTGGTCAAGGCGTAGGCTGTAAGCAGTAGAGGAATATTTTGGGCACGGTGGTGTTTGCAGCACGTCATTCTGGCACGTTTTAAGACGCTTTTATGAGACAGTGTAATCTAATCAAACAGTCTGTGAAATATTTTCGAAGGTCTTTTTTTCGAAGTGTGCAGTGAATGGCACAATTTAAGGTTTTGGGGAAAAGAGTTCCAAACGGCTGAACCTGAAAATGCGAAATTAGTTTTGAACATGGCGATATGAGTAGCTCCATAGATGGTCAGCAGGTGTTGATATCTGGTCAACACAGAGAGAGAGAGAGAGAGTTTGTTACCTTTAACTAATTCCCAGGGGAAAAAGTGGGGCAAACAGCAAAGTTCCATAGAAGTTTTCGTATATCTTACTTTCTTATTCTGCTGAAAACCTGAACACACATGCTACATCTTGTTCTGCTGCTGCTACTGCGGCTAACTTTGTCACTGCTGCTTTTGCTGCGGAAACAACTAATGTTACTAATACTGATCCTGCTAGTGTTGCTGCTACTACAACTACGGTACTATACTGTATATCACTGTGTTTGTGCGTGCGTGCGCACGTGCGTGCGTACGTGCGAGCGCGTGTAGTGTGTGTGTGTGTGTGTGTGTGTGTGTGTTTGAGCGCGCGCGCACGTGTGTGTGTATTTGTGTGCTAGTGGGGTGTGTGGTATGTACATACTTGTGTCCAAACGCACACGCAAATGCACCTCAGAGCGCGCACGCTCTAGGACGAACACGTACACATTCATACACATATACTTACAAATACACATGTATACGTACACACGTAGACACATACACTAAGAAATGTACTCACTCACACACAGACACACACACACACACACACACACACACACACACACACGACACACACACACACACACACACACACATGTATACTCTCACATACACTAACACTCTCTCTCTCTCTCTCTCTCTCTCTCTCTCTCTCTCACACACACACACACACACACACACACACACACACACACACACACACACACACGCGCGCGCACTCGCACACACACACACACACACACACACACACACACACACACACACACACACACACACACACACACACACACACACACACACACACACACTCACATTGCATAAAAAATAAACATGTCGATTTTACTGGCGTTGTTATTAATAGTCGACGTAATTAGCCTTGTAACCTTACTAATGTAATCAATACAGCCCTTTCTGGCAGCACGGTTATTGAGCCAATCAATGAAACGGCTCATTGTTTCGTTCTCTGCAGCATTCCTGATGCTGGTAAACATGGGGTTAATTGCCCCCCCCCCCCCCCCTTCCCCTTACCTCCCCACATTTCCAGCCCCGCCATTCGGGATCACAGTTGGAGTCTTGGTTTTGAGGATAAACGCTATCGCCGACATGCCTGAAAATCCTGCGCTCGTGGTCGAGTTTCTGATATTAGACTACTTTCCCCTCTCGCCGCCCGAGATCTGTTGCACAAAATACAAACATTCCAGCCAAATTCTATTTTACCATTTTATTCAAAGTCTCTATATCCCTCTTCACTAAGCGCCCTTGTTTGCTTTTGCAGATAGTGTTCAAGTATGCAGTGAGATCCAATCGATGTTGGAGGATTTCTTTTTTCCTTACATAGAAGTGTTTACCCATCAACAGGTAACCAGGAACCAGGAACAAGCCTGATGACCTCTTCATGAAGCGAAACAGTTCTCTCTAACTGGTTCTGATGACACCCACTTTGGAGGAACCACATAACCAACAGAGCCCTCACAGGAAAACGAATACTTCTCATGTGCCCCCGTCCCGTCAAAACGCAAAGTCTGTCTCTTCATTCATGTGGTTTAAATAGAATGGATGATGATGATTGCTCAGCTCCTTTTCTGAAAATTAAACATGTCTTGGCTCAGCTCTTATTATTATTTCCATATTTGTCCGTCCTCCATTATCCTTCGAGCCCTTCAAACGCGTGGAGCGGTGTCAAGTGTTATAAACTTAGGATTTTCTAAAAGTACACACACAGTAAATATAGATAACTGTTCCAGTTGAAATACATAACTTTGAAAGACAGATTTGGTTAAGGGTAAGAGGGCACGACAGGACATTCTTCTTCTGCCAGTGCTTTTATCAATCCTGTTGTTTCTCAAAAGAGGAAGTAAGCAGAACAGCAGGCAACATTCTCGCTCTGGCTTGGCGAAGAATACTTCCACAGACACAAGACGAAACCTCTAAAAAAGCTAGTAGATCCTCCTTCATATATGAACAGTATTGAAACAAACAAACAAATAAACAGCAAACAAACAAAGCAAAACAAACAAACAAGCACACTCATTGAAGCGGAATA
>JADBJO010001100.1:222500-252500 GCA_016801955.1 Conus betulinus
TGTTGATGAAGGTTTGAACTTTTTTTTCTGTATTATCTTGGTCATTCTCCAAGTCTCGCAACCGTACAGCAGAAACTGACTTCACACTGGAATTGAAGATACGCAATTTTGTCTTCCTTCTGATCTCGCCTGAGGCCAGATGTTCTTTAGCATGATGAATGCTGCTCGCGCCTTGCCCATCCTGGCTATGATGTCCCGGTCGGTGCCTCCCTGCTTGTCAACTACGCTTCCGAAGTAGACAAAAGAATCTACTTCCCTGATGGGCTCGCCTCCGACTGTGACTAGGCTGTTGTCTGTGGTGTTGATCTTCATCAGCTCGGTCTTCTTCTTGTTTATCTTGAGCCCTGTTCCTGCTGATGTTGTCTCAAAGCGGGTGGTCTTGTCCTGCATCTGTCTGTGACTGTGGGAGAGGAGTGCCAGGTCGTCAGCAAAGTCAAGGTCATCTAGCTGCGTCCAGAGTGTCCATTGTATCCCGTTGTTCCCGCCTGTTGTTGTGGTCTTCATGATCCAGTCGATGACCAGAGGAAGAGGAAAGGTGACAATAGACATCCATGGCGCACTCCTGTCTTTACCTCAAAACCGTCTGACAACTGGCCTGCATGAGCCACCCTGCAGTTCATGTCCTGATATGTGCATCGTATAATCTACACTGTCAAAGGCCTTTTCATAGTCGATAAAGCTGATATAAAGGGGCGAGTTCCACTCCAAGGACTGCTCGATGATGATCCTGAGGCTGGCGATCTGGTCGGCACAGGATCTGTTTCGCCCGGAAGCCCGCCTGCTGGTCTCGAAGCTTTGGGTCAACTGCTTCCTTCATCCTCTCCAATAACACTCTGTTTAGAACCTTGCCTGGCACTGACAGGAGCACGATCCCTCTATAGTTACTATAGTTGCCTAGGTCTTCTTTCTTTGGCAGTTTGATAACAATGCCCTCCCTCCACTCTGCTGCTGGGATGTTCTCTTTTTTCCCATATCTTGCCGAGAGGCTGTGTAGCAAGTTGACAACTGTATCAACATCCGCTTTAATGGCTTCTGCTGGGATCTCATCAGCCCTGCTGCCTTCCCTTTCTTCAGTGTCAGGATGGCCTTTCTAATATCTGCTGTCGATGGCTTCTCACAGTTGATGTGCAGTACTGTTTCTGCTGGTGGATGTCAGGTGGTGCTTCGGGGGCGGGAGGGTTTAGTAATTCCTTGAAGTGCTCTGCTCATCGCTTCAATTGATCTTCTGTTGTTGTGAGGGTCTTTCCGTTCCTGTCTTTGACTGACTTGTTAGTCTGTTGGAACTTGCCCGCCAGCTTCTTTGTGGTGGTGTACAGCTCTCTCATGTTGCCCTGCCCTGCAGCATCCTCTGCTTGTCTGGCAAGTCTGTCGTTGAACTCCTTCTTTCTTCACATTTTTCTTCACTTGTTTGTCTTCCTGGGTGTAGTCTTCTTGGGCCTGTGCTTTGCTTGATCACGTCCGACTCATGTTCAGTGTGGCTTTCTTCTCTTTCCTTTTGTTCAGTTTCTGAACAGTATCATCGGAGATCCACTCCTTGTGTTCGGGTCGTCTTCTTTCCAAGTACCTCCTCACAGGTCTCATGCCAAAGTTTCCTGGTATATTGCCATTGGTTCTCAATGTCTGTGCTCTCCTCTTCAAGCGTTTCTTCAAGTAGCTGGAACCTGTTGGTAAGACTGATCTGAAATTTCTCCTTTATTTCTTTACTGCTGAACAGCTCCACATCATAGTTTGTCATTGCTGCATTTGTTGATGTGTATTTCTTGAGTCGGAGTCTCACTGTTGTAACAAGCAGGTGGTGGTCTGATAGCACGTCAGCACCCCTCATCACCCTCACATCCCACCATGATCGCCTGAATTTCCTGCTGATGCAGATGTGGTCGATCTGATTTCTGTGACGTGGTCCGGATATCTCCATGTCGCCTTGTGGAAGCGCTTGTGGGGGAATCACCAGCTGGTTCAATGCGCACAGGTCTGCAAAGCGTTCTCTATTCTCACTCATCTGTCCAAGTCCATGTGTCCCCATAATGTCTTCATAGCCCGTGTTGTCTGATCCTACCTTGGCATTAAAGTCGCCCATGAGTATTGTGATGTCGTTTGCTCCTCTTTTGTCCAGCACAGCTTGTACTTGCTGGTAGAAATCATCTTTCTTTTCCTCATCCGCATCATCTGTGGGAGCGTAGCATTGGATGATGTTCAGCTTGATGTTCTTCTTCTTGGTGCTAAACTTGGCTGTGATGATGCGGGAGTTGATAGGTTCCCAGCTGATGAGTGTCCACCGCGCTCTGGTATCAGCATCAGGGCCACGCCTTCTGTATGGGGGGCACCATCCTCTGTGTGTCCCGAGTGCAGCAGCAGCTCTCCTGATGAAAGTCTGTAGCCACCTTGTCTCACTCATCCTAGGACTCCTATCTTGTAGGTCTTCATCTCTCTTGCTATCTGTGTGGTTCTGCCCGCTTCGTACATTGTCCTGATGTTCCAAGTGGCTATCCTTGTTGATTTCCTGGGGATCAGAAGGGGAATCGGTCTTGCAGGTTCCTCTCGGCTTTCACTGCCTGACGTCATGAGTCTCCAGGATGGAGACCCTTCCTCTCCCAGGTGAATGTCTTGGTTTGATGTTGTTGATTGCTTCTGTAACTTGATTTTTTTTTCTAGGAAGGGGGTGTTAGCACTTCGCAAACCCCTTTATCCTCGGGGCGAGGTGGTCCTGCCTTAGTCGCCTCTTACGACATGCATGGCAGGGCAGTGGGTCTATTCTATGCCCAACTCACTGGGCGGATGACTAGGATTGCTTTGTTTTTTATGATTACAGCATAGTCATCTGATTACAGCTGTTTTGATCTTTTTCCACTTTGGGAGGAAAGTGTAGTGGGTATGTAATTGCTGGCACTACTTTTGGCCTTTCCCTGTTTTCCTATTTCTATCAGAATAGAATAATTTAAAATTCGTGGGATAATAATGAAACCCGTGTTGAGCATATCTTAAAACAGACAGTTCGACAGTGTTAACTAGTTATCTGGCAAATATTCTGTTTATACACAGTCAAGAGGCTGCACCCATACCAGCTGATGTTTTCTTTATAGTAACAGAGTGAATAACATATTCAAGCTGTTGCAGAGAGCTAGTACATGTATTGAATTGACTGTATCAGATCTGTCCCCAGTTTGTTTCATATTGAAGGATCTTGGCAAGAAAATGAGATTCGACTGGACCAGTTTCAAAAATGAGGTGACTTCAGGCGGGAATTGAAACAAATTTTTTAAAAGAGAAATTATAGCAAATCCGCTAGAAAAAAATACTGTGAAACAAATTGCGTGACAAAAAACACGACGCGTTTCGACCTCTTTGGTCTTTTACAGGTAAGATAAACAACAGTCAGGACAAGGAAAAACGAAGAACGAGCAATCACTTGTCTTCTCAAGTTGGGCGCAAGATGGACATAGAGTGAAAACCACTTTCATCCAACGTCCATCTTGCGCCAATAGATTCGATCATTAAATGCGTGTGAGTGTGTCTATTCATTGTTCATTGTTGTTCATTGTTCACTGTTGTGTTCCGTTGTTTTCTCGTGCTGCACTTTGGCATTGACGTGACGGTATGGCAGTCCTGGTGGGGCCTCCGCAGTCGGCTGGGTTCTCAACAGCATGGACTGGAGGTAAACGCTCCGTACTCCATCTTTCACTCTGTTAATTCATTGTTTCTCCCCTGAACATCGGTTCTCTGCCTGTCTCAGTCCGCCTCTCCCAGTCCTACGTCAACACCCTGACTGCTGTATTGATACACCTCTCCCGTCAATACCCTGACTGCTGTATTGATACACCTCTCCGTCAATACCCTCACTGCTGTATTGTATCCGTCAATACCCTCACTGCTGTATTTCTGTCCCAGTCTTTCCGTCAATACCCTCCCTCACTGCTGTATTGATACACATCTCCCAGTCTTTCCGTCAATACCCTCACTGCTGTATTGATACACATATCCTGTCTTTCCGTCAATACCCTCACTGCTGTATTGATACACATCTCCCAGTCTTTCCGTCAATACCCTCACTGCTGTATTGATACATCTCTCTCCCAGTCTTTCCGTCAATACCCCCACTGCTGTATTGATACACCTCTCCCTGTCTTTCCGTCAATACCCTCACTGCTGTATTGATACACCTCTCCCTGTCTTTCCGTCAATACCCTCACTGCTGTATTGATACACCTCTCCCTGTCTTTCCGTCAATACCCTCACTGCTGTATTGATACACCTCTCCCTGTCTTTCCGTCAATACCCTTCACTGCTGTATTGATACACCTCTCCCTGTCTTTCCATCAATACCCTCACTGCTGTATCGATACACCTCTCCCTGTCTGTCTTTCCGTCAATACCTTCACTGCTGTATTGATACATGCCTATCTCAGTCCCCCTCTCCCAGTCTTTCCGTCAATACCCTTACTGCTGTATTGAAACACGTCTCCCAGTCTTTCCGTCAATACCCTCACTGCTGTATTGATACACGTCTCCCTGTCTTTCCGTCAATACCTTCACTGCCGTATTGATACACCTCTCCAAATCTTTCCGTCAATACCTCACTGCTGTATTGATACACGACTTCGTTTTTCTGTTCTTTTTTTTTGCTCTCCATCCATCCTTCCACTTTCATTCATTTTCTTTCCTCTCCGTTACCACCACAACCCCAACCTGTCCTTCTCTCAGATACCAACTTCACTTTCGTTCCCTCTCATTTCTCCTGTCTTTGCAATCTTACTTTTCTCTCTCTCTACTATCCTCACTGCCTGTGTCACCCATGCTCTCTCTCATACCGCTAATTTCATTACCTGTCTGACTTTTTCTCTCTCTCAAAATTTTCATTACATGTCTTCCTTTTCTCCTCTCTCATACCTCTCACAAAAGGTATTTCATTACCTACCTGTCTGACTTTTCTCCTCTTATGCCACCTTTCATTACCTACCTGTCTGACTTTTCTTGTCTCTCGTATAATCTTCATTACATTTCTTGCTTTTTCTTCTGTCTGATGCAAATCAGTTCAGTTCAGTAGTTTCATTTAACGTCTTTTCATCACAAGATGATCTTAGACCTGGTCTGATGCAATCTTCATCACATGTCTTGCTTTTCTTCTATCTGATGCAATCTTCATTACATGTCTTGCTTTCGTCTGTCTGATGCAATCTTCATTACATGTCTTGCTTTTCGTCTGTCTGATGCAATCTTCATTACATGTCTTGCTTTTCGTCTGTCTGATGCATCTTCTTACATGTCTTGCTTTTTCTTCTGTCTGATGCAATCTTCATTACATGTCTTGCTTTTCGTCTGTCTGATGCAATCTTCATTACATGTCTTGCTTTATTCTCTCTCATGCTGCCGTCTTTTACATATTGTCTTACTTTTCTCTCGTACCACCTTTACCATCTATCGGATTTTTCCTCTCTTTCATACAGCCATTTATCACGTCTTGCTTTTTTTTTCCCCTCTGTCATGTATTCTTTCTCTCTCTAATTCCACATTTTATTACCTGTGTGACATTTCTTCTCTCTCATTCCATTCCGCCTTTAAAGGGGCCTACGTCCTGCTGCTCCCCTTTCCTTGTATTTCATACTGTCCTTCACTATCCGCCTTACTTCGTCCGCTTCACGACTTGTACTGCAGAATTCTAAGGAGGAAGTGAGCGTTGATTGTTTCTCAAGAAAATGGTTAATCTGCTGGTTATTTCGCAGTTTTGATGAACGATGAATATTTTTGTGTAGCTTCAACTGTAAACTGAGCTAGTACACTACAGGACACACACACACACACACACACACACACACACACACACACACACACACATATATATATATATATATATATATATATATATTTTTTTTTTTCAATTATAAAACAAAACTTGCTCTTATGTCTTAGAGTTAAGAAATAAGGGGAGGTAAGCATTCATATCTGCAGTGGCAGTTAATTCTGCCTAACTGCCACTGCAGATATGAATGCTTACCGCCCCCTATTTCTTTACTCTAAGACATAAGAGCAAGTTTTGTTTTATAATTGAATATTTCTTGCAGTCTTTGCAATACCAAGCTGCTCTGTAAGTTGCTGGAATGGTGCTCGGTCACTTATCCTTGGAATTTTTAGTCAATTATATATATATATATATATATATATATATATATATATATATATATATATATATATATATATATATATATATACAGAACATACCAATATTTTCGTCTTCTACATGGAGTGCTGATCGTTTGACGTTCCATGAATGGTCAGTCTAGCGCAAATGAAAGGCCTGCTGATCTTTTCGAAATAAGAATGATGAGATCAGACATTACCACAAAGCTCAAAGTACCACGCGATGCCTTGGTGTACCTGGCAATAATATGCCTGGTACAGGGCGGTCCAGTGGCATACGCACAAGTGCCAGATAAATCTATTGATATTCAGCTGAACTTATCAGCAACCGATAATGGGATGGATTCAACAATTGCATCAGAACATTCTACCACAGCGAGAGTGGCAACAACTGCGGCGCACTGGCCTTTCACAGAGATGGAACCTGGTTCTGGAGCCAGACCCACTGTGTCCAAACAGACGCTGGAAGATGTCAGTGGAGCCATCAAAGAGTTCGCCTTGATCTTTGAAGTCGTGTCAGTCACGTTAACGGTGACCAGCGCGTTCATTTATTCACGGCCCAGCATGAGATGCCCCACGGCTGTTTACCTGGTGGCTTTTTGAACTCGGCGGATTCCGCCGGGGGATTAGTGCTCAGTGTGTACCGCCTGTGGCAGAATGCTGATTCAGGGGCCGCTGTGTCCGCCTTCTACCACTACTTCTCCATATTCGGGGCCCTGTTCCTTAGCGTGGCGTGCAGGCGGATGGTGTACTGCTTCATGATGCTGCTGACCGTGGAACGCTTCTTCGTCATCGCCTTTCCCCTCAAGGCTCGTTACATGCAGATCGTGCGTCGCCCTAAGCTGGTCATCGCGGCTCTGGTGCTGGTGGTTCAAGCCTTCCATGTGTACTTCCCTCTGAAGTTTGTGGTGAGGACGTCCCCTCGACACGAAGGCTACACTCTCACGTTGTCCGACATGTACAAGGAGCACAGCCAGGTGTTTGACTACCTGACTGTCTACGACAAGGTGCTGTTCTCCTACGTGCCTTTGGTGCTGTGTCTGGCGCTCAGTATAGCGTTAGTGGTGGCCTTGCGGCGCCATGGGCTGTCACGGAGATCTCTACAGGAGAAACGGAGCGATGACGAGACAGAGAGAGCCGACACTGCTGAACGGCAGCTGGCAGTCACGATTTGGGTGAGTGTCGTTGTGTGTGTAACAGGTCATTCCTTCCAAAACTTTCCAGTACAAAGCTGACCATGCCCTTAAAGCCTTCAATGTTCAGAAAAAAAACAAACAAACCGTGGAGCAAAGATAAAGAACATGTCGAGGTATGAATTCATTACCTGAAATAGCAGATTTAAATGTATTATTTTATGTTGGAGTGGGGGCGGGATGGGGGTAATCCTTGGTGTTTGATTGGAAGCATTCCTACAGCATCACTAATTCTGACTGCCTACACACAACCACACCCATCCCACACTATCAATTCAGTTCCATACACACAACCACACCCATCTCACACTATCAATTCAGTTCCATACACACAACCACACCCATCTCACACATCTATCAATTCAGTTCCATACACACAACCACACCCATCCCACACTATCAATTCAGCTCCATACACTCAACCACACCATCCCCACACTACCAATTCAGCTCTATACACACAACCACACCCATCCCACAATACCAATTCAGCTCTATACACACACACACCCATCACACTACCAATTCAGCTCTATACACACAACCTACCCATCCCACACACTATCAATTCAGTTCTATACACACAACCACACCCATCCCACACTACCAATTCAGCTCTATACACACAACCACACCATCCCCCACACTACCAATTCAGTTCTATACACACAACCACACCCATCCCACACTACCAATTCAGTTCTATACACACAACCACCACCCATCCCACACTACCAATTCAGTTCCATATACACAACCACACCCATCCCACACTACCAATTCAGTTCCATACACATAACCACACCCATCCCACACTACCAATTCAGTTCCATACACACAACCACCCTCATCCCACACTACCAATTCAGCTCTATACACACACACCCACACCCATCCCACACTACCAATTCAGCTCCATACACACAACCACACTCATCCCACACTACCCATTCAGCTCCATACACACAACCATACCCATCCTCCACACAAACACACAACTACACTCATCCCTGCAGCATCAACATACACAGCCGGCCCTAACACCGGTAGTCCACAGTTGGCATCACAGTTAGACCGTCAGAGGGCGACACATTTAGAGGAGACGCAGCGCTGTTGCAGAAAAAAATGGAAGATGTTCTGTAGAGTGGTGTGTTTTGATCCAACAAACATAGTATGTATGAATATCTACAAAACCCCTACCTTTCCACGAATCCTCTCATTATCCCTCCAGACAGAACGTCATAGAAAAGTTTGAATTTAAATTCACGGCAGGAACTTATCCATATGCCTTCATTTCTACGTCCTAACTCTGCAATGAGTCCACTGGGGCACCAACTGAAGAACATTTTACCAGGTCCCTGCAGTTCTCGGGTAGTGTCTCTAAAAAAAAAAAATCCCATGCATTCTGCAATATCTTGCTGAGGCAAAATTTGTATGGTTGAAAGTTAGCATAGATTTAGTCAATGATACGCTACATGTCATACTATGTTTATTACAGTATGAGCACGAAACAAAAGATGATTTACATACCCACAATCTGAATATATAATATGAAAGTGAGACCCGGAAAAGTACAAGACATCATTCAAGTCTTAATGACGCCAAACTGGTCCATGACTTATTCATAACACCCTGTAATGCAGATAAACTGGACCATGTCTTAATGACATCAAACTGGACCATGACTTACTTGTAACACCTTGTAATGCCGAATAAACATGAATGCCTTAATGACGACAAACTGGGCCATGACTTAATCATACCTCACTGTAATGCAGAATAAACATTAATGTCTTTATGACGTCAAACTGGGCCATGACTTAATCATAGCATCCTCTAATGCAGAATAAACATTAATGTCTTAATGACGTCAAACAGGGCCGTAACTGAATCACAGCACCCTGTAACGCAGAATACACATTTAAATCAGTTATGTCCAACTGGACCAGTGACTTGATTGCAACTTTTTTCTTCTTCAGGATGATAATCAAGTCCTAATGACGTCAACTTAAAGGTGAAATAATGACAATCCACGGCCTGATAGGAAAACGTGGGATGTGTGGCACTCTGCATACACCTGTGAACATCAGTCACATTTTTTTTCGTTAGATATTAAGTTTGAATGTCTATATAAAAAAGTACATCGATCTTAATATTTGACGGAAAATGCAACGAGATCTACGTGATGACAACGGTGTAAAAACCATTATAACAGTACCGTTAAACGAGGTAATCTGAATTCAGTAAAATGCCACGTGGCAGGTCACATATACAGTGAAAGTCTGAACCAATTTTCAGACGTGGTGCATAGAATGAACTGGGACAATAAGGAAGTAAAAGGAAGTGGGAGAAATAAACTCAGTACACAGAGTTAGAGACACTTTGACACTTTTGACGCTTTGATATTTTATTGTCATTCATTACCAATGAGGTCTTTTGACAAGGGGGGGAGAGGTAACAGAACAAAAAACATTCCCTCTTCCTTTCCTGCAACAAAAATAGTACACTTTCATTCCGAGTGTGTATCAAATCCAAAGTTAACAAAAAACAAATAAATTCGTAACATTTCGTTATGTCCTCATCTTTTACCGATCTCTTCAACTTGGAGAGAAGAGAGAGAGAGAGAGAGAGAGAGAGAGAGAGAGAGGAGAGAGAGAGAGAGATGAGAGAGAGAGAGAGAGAGAGAGAGAGATCACGAAAACAGACGTGCGGTCATGTAAGTAAACACAGAGTACGAACAATGTCCAGTTTGTCAACAAGGACTTGTTGGATAGGTGTTGTCTCCCCCTTACATGACGTATGATGTCAGCGACGCATGTTGCAGTTCTGCAGGGTTGTTGAAGAACATGTCTGTGATGATGAGTTTCAATGACACAATTAACCCCCAGTGCGCCATTTTAAACTCACTTCACAGCTCAGCGCCATTTTAACTCACTTCACAGCTCAGCGCCATTTTAACTCACTTCACAGCTCAGCGCCATTTTAACTCACTTCACAGCTAGACAAGCTAATGCGCGCAAGTGTGTGTGTGTGTGTGTGTGTGTGTGTGTGTGTGTGTGTGTGTGTGTGTATGTCTGTGTGTCTGTGTGTGTGTGCGCGCGGGCGGGCGTGTGTATGTGTGTGTGTGTGTGTATGTGTGTGTGTGTGTGTGTGTGTGTGCGTGCGGGCACTTGTGCTTGCGTGAGTGTGTGCGTGCGTGGGTGCGCGCGCGCGTGAATGTGTGTGCCACTGTGTGACCTAGCGCCAGGCGCTCTTTACATGCAAAGCATTAGAACATGGCAATGCAGATTGTTTTCTAAGATTAGAGACTTTGGTGCAATGAATACAGTAAATTGAACTACTTGCTCGTGAAAGTGTGAGTGCGCGCACAAATCTTGTCTGTGTATATGTAGAAGTCGGTTTCTAATCACAACCACTCAGACTCAAACATGCAGGTAACACAGAACTACATGTCCTTCTGTCCCCATTTTGACGGTGGATGAAGCCTCCTCTGTGTTTTCTTCTTTTTCCCTCCTTTCCAACACCCACATCTAAGTGTCTCATCTTCCCACTGTGAAATGTTTGAGGTCTTCTTTCTTCTGTTTTTCCTCCTCCTTCCTTTCTGTCCAACACACAGATCAACGTATCTCATCTGGCTATTCCGACGTTGTTTCGTGTCTCTTCTCTGCTGTCCGTCCTTCTCCCTGTCAGCCTCCCACATGTAGATCTTAACGTCTCATTTGCCATTTCCGCGTGTTTCAGGTGTCTTCTCTATTGTTTGTTCTCCGCTCCATCCCTTCCAACATGCAGATCTAAACGTCTCATTTGCCATTTCCACGAATTTCAGGTGTCCTCCCTGTTGTTTGTCCTCCTCTCCCTCCCTTCCAACACAGTGGAGATCGTGGCTATCTACCACCCCCATTTCCGGTACCTGGGATTCGAACACAACCTCTATCGGCTGGTCCACCTATTTGCTGCCCTCACTCTTGTGACCACGCGCGTCACCAACTTCCTGGCTTACCTCTGCCTCAGCACCGCTTTCCGGCACCGCTTCATCCGCCTGTTGTGCTGGAAGAGAAGAGCGCGCGATGTGATGGGCACGCACCCCTGTGACTGCTGGAAGGAGCAGACCGATGGCTGTGTAGATGGGATTGACGGTTGGTGCCAGACTGTAACCATGAAGTCTCCCCCCTGTTCGCTGGTTGTTTGTCCACTGCAAGGAAAGACTTTGACAAAGCCATACACCGGTGCGCTTTCAGCAAATTTTAGGCCTCAGTACCCATGAACAATACATCAATCTCAATATCTGAACGAAACGTGACATCATATGAAAATAGCACAAACATTCACAATTCAACCTTTACACAAAACCTTAATCTACTTTAAAATCTGACAATAAATCAGTTTTCACAAAAATGATATGTTCATTTGCGCGAATTAAATTGCCCATACTTAATCAGTTCCTTCTTCGTTCTCTACGTTTGGTGTGTGTGTGTGTGTGTGTGTGTGTGTGTGTGTGTGTGTGTGTGTGTGTTGGAGGGGGGTGTGGAAAGAGAATGAGAGGTGTCAGTTTTGGTGTCACCGTGCATTGGTGTTGAATATATCAATTCATTAGCTTGTTGTTTTACAGCTCTGAAACCTGACCGTCAAATAAATATCTGTAAGGTCGCTCAGGACCTACAAGCAACTTCTGACGATGACATGGAAGGTGAACTCAAGAGATGTTGAAAGATTCAGACAGGAACAGTTGTCTTTCTTCACGCAGATGTAACTGCAGTTTCCCCACTGCCTCTATCTGCCTGTCAAGCAGAAGACAGTGTGGCCCTGGGTCTGAACGCAAGACTGACCGAGAAGAGAGAAGCGCAAAAAGGAATGAGCGGAGACAGCCATCAACACAGGAAAAAGAGCAGGTATCCATTCAGGAGGAAAAAAAAGATAGACAGTGTCAATACAGGAACACAGAAGACAGGGAGAAAGGAAGCTGGGGAGAAGAGAAAGGAACCTAGGCAGAAAGACAGAAAAGAAGCTAGGGAGAAGAAAGTAAGGAAGCTGGGGAGAAAGAGAGAAAGGAACCTAGGCGGAAAGACAGAAAAGAAAGCTAGGGAGAAGAAAGAAAAAAGGAAGCTGGGGAGAAAGAGAGAAAGGAACCTAGGCGGAAAGACAGAAAAGAAGCTAGGGAGAAGAAAGTAAGGAAGGAAGCTAGGGAGAATGAACAGTAAACAAGTGGGTAGTCTTTGCTCCCATAAGGAAACCTAACACAGAGTAACTTTTATTCAAGACTGGCACAGCCTTTTAAACTTGAATAAAGTCAGACAAATACAAAGACGAACAATCTAATAGTGGGGGGAAAAACAAGCGCAGGCCAACAACTAAAAATTGTCTTCATAGTAATGACTTGGCAAAACTTTGAACTTAAGGAGGACGGGGGAGGGGGGGGGGGGGGGGGGGCAGGAGGTTGAAGATGTAAAAAACTGGGAACATGAAATTAAGAAAATATGAAAACTCTTCACACACACACACACACACACACACACACACACACACACACACACACACACACACCCCGTCCTCCTTAAGTTCAAAGTTTTGCCAAGTCATTACTATGAAGACAATTTAGTTGTTGGCCTGCGCTTGTTTTTTCCCCACTATTAGATTGTTCGTCTTTGTATTTGTCTGACTTTATTCAAGTTTAAAAGGCTGTGCCAGTCTTGAATAAAAGTTACTCTGTGTTAGGTTTCCTTATGGGAGCAAAGACTACCCCACTTGTTTATTGTTTACTGTTCCCTGCCTCATTTCATTTCCAATTTAGGGAGAATGAGAAAAAAAAAAGCTGGGGAGAAAGAGAGAAAGGAAGCTATGGAGAAGAAAGAAAAAAAGCTAGGCAGAAAGAGAGAAAGGAAGCTAGGGAGCCTATAGCAATTCAAAGTCTGGGTAGGAGCTGACCCAGTGACAGCAGCAACAACAAGAAGGAGGCAGGTGACGGTAGGACAGAAAGGGGGGGGGGGGGGGGGGGGGGGGGGGGTAAAAAAAAAAGACAGAGAGAAAAACCCACTGTTTCTTACGTATGCAGCTCACTTACGAGCGCACGGACACAAACTCACGCGCGCGCGCGCGCACACACACACACACACACACACACACACACACACAACACACACACACACACACTGTGACGGACGTGCTTGTGTCCTCACTGCTGCTTTAAGTATGATTGTTGTGTGTGTGTGTCGTGCTACTTGGGTAAGTTTGGGGTGTAATTTTACATTGTAAGATGGTTAGTCATTGGCTGAATGAATCCTTTTTATTCACTGGCTGGTAAGTTTTCTTGTTGCGGAATTTAAATCTGTTCAGGTCAGTCTTACAACAGCCAGCCTTGAAGCCTGCGTCTGACGAAGTCCAGGTTGAGGAAGACTCGAGAGCCTTAATAAGCTGCTTATAGCAGGGTGGTGTTCTGTTTTGTAGTGGAGGAATATTACCTTCGTTTTCCTGCATTTCGTGTGACAGAAGTCGCCTCTACTGCTAAGTTTATATTGAAAATTTGCTGCCCGAATTGATTGGGATACTGAGTCTGAAAAATTGTAAAAAAAATTAATTAATGGATAGAAAGACTTCAAATTTTTAGCAAAAATGTATGGATGGACAGCTGAACTTTGGTTTGCACTTGTTATTTTAGGGGGATGTGAAAATATTTTCATGCTTCAACACTCACACACGACTGATTTTACCTGGAAAACACACCTACGTCAGTGAAATAGGTGACAGACAGGTAATGCAACACCCATCAACTTTATAGCACTTACTTTTTGGTGGCAAGTGGTCAGGTTCACCATCTGAAAAGAACTGATGGGTGTTGTTAGGTGTTAGTAGTTATACAGGTAGCTAGGAATATACGTGAAATTTTTGTGACGCATTTTATTTACATAGCAGGAAAAAAAAAAAAATAAAAACAGGTAACAGGTCAAATTCATACCATATTTACTGAAAATGTGTTGGAGTGCATGCTTTTTGATCTGCTTGAGTTAGTTTGTGTTGGTAAGAAAAAAAATCCTGTGACTGATAACATTTCTAACTATGAGCAGCAGGTGTTAGTAGGAAGGGAAGAAAGGCAGGCATCACAACACAAAACAACACTCAAATATTTTTCTTGTACTCACCATATGGTTCCAGAAGTAATGAATTATGTAATCCAAATGTGTCACACACACAAAGAACGCAGACACTGGAAATTTTCTTGTTTTTGAGCACATTTGTCATACACAGATCACTGACATGAAAATTTTCTTTCCGTTGTGCACTGTCACATGCGTCACCTACCTCCGAGTCACTGTCACTAATCGCATTCACTCCTTCAACTTCATAGTCAATATCGCTGTCTGCAGAGTCTAGATCAGTGTCCAATTCATTCCACTCGTCATTTTTGGTCGGAGACACATTCATATTGAACATTTGGTCCACGGTCAAGCTCATGTCACTGTCACTGTCACTGTCAGAGTCCGACATTTCGATCGTAGTCGGAAGTCGATGGGATGACCAAAAAATCGATCGATTAAAAAAAAAAAAAAAAAAAAAAAAAAAAAAAGGCCACAAACTGCTGTTCATAAATGGCGCTGGTAAAGGGAGGAAAGACCCGGATAACGACCGGTTTGTCTTATTACTGTGGTCAACCCAAGTAAGGGAGGCACACCGAGACAATCAGCCAACTGAGTAACGGGCGGTACAGGGCGGATCAGGAGCCTGACGGGTCGGGCGGAATAGGGCGGAAGGGGGATGAACATTATTCCTCATTGTGCAGGTTTTTATAGCAGGTGACTAAGTGTTTGTATGACTGACTGACTGTAGGCTAAGCTTTATTGAGGAATGGCACTTTGAGTAGTTGGGAGCCGAGGGACTTGGAAAAAATGCTGTGTCATTGATGATGAGACTAGTTGTGAGGCTAAATTGTTTTAGAATTTAACAAGCCTAGAACTTAATTTAAACTTTATCTAAACCTGATTTGGTTAACCTAAAGCTTAGACTGGATATTCAAAGAAATTACGAATATTTTGTGCACATTTCCTCGTACATATTTGCTGGGAGATAAGCAGATGGTTTGAGTTTCTATTATTAGTATTTCCCTTTTGAAAAAACTACTTTTGTGCCAGTTTATTTCTTTAGAACCTGAAAGTGTAAAGAGGGAGTTGAATTCTCATAACAAGTTTATGAAACTCTTTGGAGTAATGATTTCCGATCAGAAAACATATTCATTCTACTTTTATTTTTGATGATGATTTGTGAGTCCGGAAACTTGTTAATATTTATAAGAGAATTGATGTCATTATGTAGTCCACTTGAGAGATTACTTCTAACAACATGTCCAGAAGGGAAATAGTGTTGTCAACCGAGTCAATATTTATTGTTGTTTGTGACTCTGGAATGAAACCCGTTAACCCGAAGATTTAGAAGAGTGGTGAGAACGATGAATGATTTCTAAATATAGCAGACTGGGACTTGTCCTACATCTTGGTGTTTGGAGAACACAGTAGTAGGAAATATATTTTAAGTCTATAACTCCGAGCCGGAGGAGGGTACTAGTTGCAGATTGGAGGTCTGGCGGAAGGGACGCATAGACAGCTACACGTTTTTCGGCTGGGTGGGGTACGGCCGAAATGCAGAGAAAGCTGCTGCTGCTGCTTTGGGCAGTGGTCGCGGAAGGTCCTCCCCCAGTTTTTTGTGTCTCCCCCCAGGGGTGGCTGGGAGTCGAAGTCAAAGAAAATCCATTTTGTGCCGAGAGTGTGCGAAGCATTGTAATGTGAAACCCAGAAACTGGGTCTGCGTAAACTTATGTATGTTGCTTGGGAGTGAGCTCTGTGTTTGGGGGGAGGAGGAAACAAGATAATATTCATTAAATCAGTGTCCTTTCTGGGGTGCCCACTCAAAACGATATGTTTGCAGAATGTGAGTGTGGTGGGGAAGTGTGTAAAATGACACTGGAGGGGAAAAATAGAACACGCACTATCACGCTCTCTGTCACACACACACACACACACACACACACACGCGCGGACACACACACACAAACTCATGTGCGTACATGCGCACGCATGCATGCACACACACACACACACACACACACACACACACACACCTGCTTAGATCAACAGTGATTACACGATGACTTCTGTATATTTGTGGTTGTTGGTGGTGATCATGACCAGGATAACAATGATGGTGATGATGGCATTGGCAAGAAAAAGAAGACGGTGTGCTAACAGGAGCAGTTTACCACACAGAGTAAGGACAGTGAGTGATATTGGCATTACTAGTGCGGGTACAACATACACATATGTCACACATATGTTATTGCTGATGAACTGAGCGCTCACTGCACGGAACTTCAACCTATGCAGGTACTTCTGCGAGACAGCGTAGTCTACACCAAAGATTCTTTGGAGTATTTTTCGGTCTGTTTTGAAAGAGTGCAACGAACGGCACAATATCAGGTTTCGGAGAAGAAAGTTCCAAACAAATGTATCTGAAAATGTAAAATTAGTTTTGAACATGTATATCCGAGTACCAGATGCAAAATAATTGTTAGATCTATATTGACACAAGGGTTTTTTTTTTTTTTTTTTTACTAAAAAATCTCTGAGGCATTGTGGGGCCAGATCATTGTGTACTTTATACATATGTACAGATTTGTTGAAATCTAGTTGTGTTTGCAGATGCAGTATGTTTAATTTGGCCTGTTTTCTGAGGTTGATAAGGGAAGAATCTGATACAAACGCAGCAACAGATGTGCAAAGAGAAGAGCCTGAGTTCAGTTTTCCATGATCTTTGCTGCTCAGTTCCAGACTCGAAAATACCGATGCATAGTTGATGTGAGAGAAACAATGAGCCTGGAAGAACATTTTTCGAGTATCTGTATCTAAGTAAGACTTCAGCATGAAGAGACAGCGAGCCAGCTTGTTAACAACAGACTCAAGGAGGGACTGCCACTTCAGTCCCTCACCTACTGTCACTCCCATGACTCGGTGCTTATGCACTTGTTTCAATGTGTTGCCATCCGTACTCGCACAGAGAATCAAGTTGTCAGGAAAGGATGAGTGGCCGGAAAGAAGGAGCACTTCTCAGCGGAAAGGTTGAGTACTCTACAGCAGCAACACAGAGCGGGAAAAACTCTGTCACCTCCACACCCATCTTACTTCTCCACACAGCACAGACAGCGCACAGAGCGGGGAAAACTCTGTCACCTCCATACCCATCTCACTTCTCAACTCTGCCACAGACAGCACACAGAGGGGGAAACCCTGTTACCCCACACCCATCTTACTTCTCCACTCTGCCACAGACAGCACACAGAGCGGGGAAAACCCTGTTACCCCACATCCATCTCACTTCTCCACACAGCACAGACAGCACACAGAGCGGGGAAACCCTGCCCACCCCACACCCATCTACTTCTCCACACAGCACAGACAGCACACAGAGCGGGGAAACCCTGTTACCCCCACACCATCTTACTTCTCCACACAGCACAGACAGCACACAGAGCGGGGAAACCCTGTTACCCCACACCCATCTTACTTCTCCACACAGCACAGACAGCACACAGAGCGGGGAAAACCCTGTTACCCCACACCCATCTTACTTCTCCACCACACAGCACAGACAGCACACAGAGCGGGGAAAACCCTGTCACCCTACACCCATCTTACTTTCTCACACACAGCACAGACAGCACACAGAGCGGGGAAACCCTGTTACCCCACACCCATCTTACTTCTCCACACAGCACAGACAGCACACAGAGCGGGAAAACACTGTCACCCCACACCCATCTTACTTCTCCACACAGCACAGACAGCACACAGAGCGGGGAAACCCTGTTACCCCACACCCATCTCACTTCTCCACTCTGCCACAGACAGCACACAGAGCGGGGAAAACCCTGTTACCCCACACCCATCTTACTTCTCCACTCTGCCACAGACAGCGCACAGAGCGGGGAAAACCCTGTTACCCCACACCCATCTTACTTCTCCACTCTGCCACAGACAGCACACAGAGCGGGGAAAACCCTGTTACCCCACACCCATCTCACTTCTCCACTCTGCCACAGACAGCACACAGAGCGGGGAAAACCCTGTTACCCCACACCCATCTACTTACTTCTCCACACAGCACAGACAGCACACAGAGCGGGGAAACCCTGTTACCCCACACCCATCTTACTTCTCCACTCTGCCACAGACAGCACACAGAGCGGGGAAAACCCTGTTACCCCACACCCATCTTACTTCTCCACACAGCACAGACAGCACACAGAGCGGGGAAACCCTGTTACCCCACACCCATCTTACTTCTCCACACAGCACAGACAGCACACAGAGCGGGGAAAACCCTGTTACCCCACACCCATCTTACTTCTCCACACAGCACAGACAGCACACAGAGCGGGGAAACCTGTTACCCCACACCCATCTTACTTCTCCACACAGCACAGACAGCACACAGAGCGGGGAAACCCTGTTACCCCACACCCATCTTACTTCTCCACACAGCACAGACAGCACACAGAGCGGGGAAACCCTGTACCCCACACACCCATCTTACTTCTCCACACAGCACAGACAGCACAGAGCGGGGAAACCCTGTTGTTACCCACACCCATCTTACTTCTCCACACAGCACAGACAGCACACAGAGCGGGGAAACCCTGTTACCCCACACCCATCTTACTTCTCCACACAGCACAGACAGCACACAGAGCGGGGGAAACCCTGTTACCCCACACCCATCTTACTTCTCCACACAGCACAGACAGCACACAGAGCGGGGAAACCCTGCCACCACACACCATCTTACTTCTCCACACAGCACAGACAGCACACAGAGCGGGGAAACCCTGTTACCCCACACCCATCTTACTTCTCCACACAGCACAGACAGCACACAGAGCGGGGAAACCCTGTTACCCCACACCCATCTTACTCTCCACACAGCACAGACAGCACACAGAGCGGGGAAACCCTGTTACCCCACACCCATCTCACTTCTCCACACAGCACAGACAGCACACAGAGCGGGGGAAACCCTGTTACCCCACACCCATCTTACTTCTCCACACAGCACAGACAGCACACAGAGCGGGGAAAACCCTGTTACCCCACACCCATCTTACTTCTCCACACAGCACAGACAGCACACAGAGCGGGGAAAACCCTGTTACCCCACACCCATCTCACTTCTCCACACAGCACAGACAGCACACAGAGCGGGGAAACCCTGTTACCCCACACCCATCTTACTTCTCCACACAGCACAGACAGCACACAGAGCGGGGAAACCCTGTTACCCCACACCCATCTCACTTCTCCACACAGCACAGACAGCACACAGAGCGGGGAAACCCTGTTACCCCACACCCATCTTACTTCTCCACTCTGCCACAGACAGCACACAGAGCGGGAAAACCCTGTTACCCCACATCCATCTCACTTCTCCACTCTGCCACAGACAGCACACAGAGCGGGGAAAACCCTGTCATCCCACACTTTTTTTTTTTTTTTAATTCTCCGGATGTATATATCATACACATTTGACATATACATTTTCCACAGTACAGCAAGAGCACACGATAATACATGAATGTATAAAAAAGTATGTTGCTTCAAATACACATTCAAAGACATGTCAATTCAAATATTATGAGAATTTTTTAAAAAAGGAAAAAAAAAAAATGGAGAAGTGGAGACTGGGATTACGAGGACGACACATTTTAATCAATATAAGCTATGGCCCCTACTGATGAGGGTACAGCGTAGGAATAACTATTCATACAACAAGGCAATATTGCATCGTCTGACAACAAGTAGCTGACAACTGAGCATATCAAATAGGCACAGTAACCTTCACAGCTAAGTTCATTCAACTGAGCAAAATTGTGCGCCTCTTAAAGACTTTATACAGGTACGTGCACATATTCTTTAAACTCCTTCATTTTGATTCGCCAAAAGTAATGCAGCTCGAAATGAACAAGGGTCTTCACAGAATTATTCTAGGAATATATTCACGCCGTAAATCCTAAAGTGCAGAACAACAAAGTAAAAAATGTAATCGTCTTCATTGGCCTCTTTGCATGAAGGACACAGCGTATCAATGTTTTGTATATCGGTGCTGATGTACTTTGATATCCGTAATTTCGAATCTAATTCTTGTCAGATAACTTTTGATATGCCTATCAACATTAAGTGAAAGATATTTCTCAAAGCTATTGGATGTTTTAAAAGTTCTGTAAAAAAAAAAAAAAAAAAAAAATGTATCGTCCACTGCTGTGGATGTTTTCAAGCCAGTTTTGTCATCGATTGTCTATCAGTCTTTGTCGTAACTGCTTCCAGAACATCTACATTCTCAACGCCTTGACTAATTCAGACGAATGCAAATCCATTATGAAATGAAAAGTCCCGAATGCCTGAAACCCATGGCTTTTTTACCACGCTGTTCTAATTCAGACGAATGGGAGCCGGAATAGCTCAGTTGGTAGAGCGCCGGACTCGTAAATCTTGGTGATCCTGGGGTTGCGGGTTCGAACCTCTGCCGGGGCGTTTCGGTACAGGGGGATTTTTCCTCGGAGTTAACATTGGTTCTGACTCCTTTTCCCATACAGTCCTTCGAATGAGACTATAAACCGAGGTTCGTGTGTGAACGCACGCATAACATCTTGCACACACGGAAAATCCCATCACCAACATTCGGAAGAGTAGGCCAGTTTGGCCGTTGGTATGGATGACACGTTACACATAGCATGCACTCTGCGTGAGAAATTGAAAGAATGAAGGAAGTAAGGAAAATGACTGATCGATATTGAATGATACTGACTGGATGACACGTGAAACGACTGAATGAAGCGCCAGCTGGCAACTCTTCAGTCGGCACTACCCAGGTAAGGCAGCCCGTTGTGTAAACGAGTGTTGATTGTAAAGCGCTTAGAGCTTGATCTCTAGCCGAGAATAGGCGCTATATAAGTATTCATTATTATTATTATTACTAATCCTAAGAGCATATTATATGCTTTACGAGGTAATCTTTTATCATCCATTTGTAAAACTTTTAACCAGTATCTAATACACTGCATAGATGAATTGATATAAATAGGATAACGCTTTGTCTCTGCATGAACACATTCATTTGGAGGCTTCATATGAACCCCCAGAAATTTCATGAGAGCAAACAAATGAACTTTTACGACATGGAAAGAGGATTTATCTAGTCATCACATCTCAGCACTATATTGGGCTACAGGCTGAACCTGGCCATCAAACAGTTTTAAACACATTGTTAAGGCATTGTTATTCAACATATACATTTTTTGCAAGATGAACAGTATGGCAATGTTTCACCCTGCTTGCTGATCCTGGCATGCAACTGTAAAACTTAAGCGTGTGGAGAAATATATACCAAGATATTCATAACAGGTCACAACGTCATCATTTGTCCATTAAAAACCCCATCTTTCTCTTGCTGCCAAATTGCCGCCTTTTTCTGAAAACCACAATGTTGCTCTTCTTCATATTCCTTCTCACCTGAAATCTAGCTGCGACTTAGTATAGATTATTTAACTAAGTTTGGAGGCCAACTGGAGTTTCAGATAATAAAGCAATGTCATCAGCTACCAGCAAAATAAATCTTGGGTAATAGTTGCACCATACCTTCCATTTTCTATTATTTCTCGGCCCACTTCATGTATTAACAAAGAAAAAAGTACAAGACTACAAGCATCTCCTTTTTTTACACCCTGTGTACGCATGACATAGTGAGTAAAATTCCCCATAGATCTGTCACTGGCTTTAACATTCTTGTACAGACTTTTCATGCACTGAAACCCCACACCCATCTTACTTCTCCACTCTGTCGCAGAGCGGGGAAAACCTTGTTACCCTACATCCATCTCGCTTCTCCACACAGCACAGACAGCACACAGAGCGGGGAAAACTTGTCACCCCCCCACACCCATCTCACTTCTCCACACAGCACAGACAGCACACAGAGCGGGGAAAACTTGTCACCCCCACACCCATCTCACTTCTCCACACAGCACAGACACGAACAGAGCGGGGAAAATCCAGTCACCCTAAACCCATCTTACTTCTCCACTCTGCCACGGACAGCACACAGAGAGCGGGAAAACCCCGTCACCCCCCACACCCATCTTACTTCTCCACACAGCACAGACAGCACACAGAGCGGGGAAAACCCTGTCACCCCACACCCATCTTACTTCTCCACACAGCACAGACAGCACACAGAGCGGGGAAAAACCCTGCCACCCCACACCCATCTTACTTCTCCACACAGCACAGACGGCACACAGAGCGGGGAAAACCCTGTCACCCCACACCCATCTTACTTCTCCACACAGCACAGACAGCACACAGAGCGGGGGAAAACCCTGTCACCCCACACCCATCTTACTTCTCCACAGCACAGACAGCACACAGAGCGGGGAAAACCCTGCCACCCCACACCCATCTTACTTCTCCACACAGCACAGACAGCACACAGAGCGGGGAAAACCCTGTCACCCCACACCCATCTTACTTCTCCACACAGCACAGAGACCAAAGAACGGGAAAAACTCAGGTAATACCTAACCATCCCTCTTGATTTCTCAACCTTGTCAAGACAGCATGGAGACCACAGGAAAGGAAAACTTCAGTGAATCCTCAGCCCATGCAACATGATTTGCCACACTGTCACAGAGACCACAGAAAAAGAAAAACGTTGGTGAATCCTTAATCATCCTACATGATTTTTTTAATACTGTCAACAGAGACCAAAGAAAAAGGAACACTTTGGAGAATTCTTAAACCATCCTACATGATTTGTCACATTGTCACAGAGACCGCAGAAAAAGGAAAACCCAGCCTGCTAATTTCAGGGACTGTTTTCCTTCACAATTCATGACAATAACAGCCCTGTATCACATAATTTGTCAACAACAACATCAACGACAACAGCATCTGAACTTATTAAGAACAATAGCCCCGTCCGCAGTTAACTCATCAACAACAACAACAACAACAACAACAACAACCTCTTAACCTGTTAACTCATCACAACTCCCTATATCTCATTACCAATCACTTAACTCATCAAAAACGACAAAAAATCACGAGTTAACTCTTTAATAACATCATTAGTTAACCCCCCCCCCCCCCCCAATCACAACAATCCCTTCATCGCTTAAACTCTTCAATAACAACAGCCCTATCAACAGTTAATTGTCAACACACCATCATCAGTTAAGTGTGAACAACAACAATCCCGTCATCAATTAACAATCAACAACAACCCCATCGTCGGTTAATTATCAGCAACAATAACCCCATCATCCGTTAATTATAAATAACAATAACCCCATCATCAGTTAACTATTAGCAAAAAAAACCCCATCATCGGTTAGCTATTAACAACAACCCTATTATAAGTTAACTATCCACAACAAGAACAACACCACCATCATCCGTCAACTATCAACAACAACAACAACCCTATTATCAGTTAACTATCAACAACAAGAACAAAAAAACACCATCATCAGTCAACTATCAACAACACAACAACACCATCATCAGTTAACTATCAACAACAACACCATCATCAGTTAACTATCAACAACAACAACCCTAATTTAGTTAACTATCAACAACAACATAAATACCGTCATCAGTTAACTGTCAACAACAGCACCATCATCAGTTAACTATCAACAACAACAACCCTATTATAGTTAACTATCAACAACAAGAGCAGCACCATCATCAGTTAACTATAAACAACAACACCATCATCAGTTAACTATCAAAACAAGAAATCACCTGTTACCTGTTAACTATCAACGGCAACCCCCCCCCCCCCCCCCCCCCCCCCCCCCTCAACAACAACAACTGTATCATCAGTTTACAGTCAACGACAAGAACCACATCATGGTTAACTGTTAACACACACCCCCATTCTCAGTTAGCTAAAGTAACGAAAAAAAAAACCCCAACCCTAATCAATTCAAAATCAACAACAATCACCCTATCATCAGTTAGCAGTTAACAACTACAATGACCTCATCAGTTACCTATCAACAATAATAATAACCCCATCATCAGTTCATTATCAATAACACCAACTTCAATATCAGTTAGCTATCAACAACAACAACCCTATCATTACTTAACTATCACCAAAATCAACCTCATCAGCAGTTAGCTATCAATAACAACACCCTAATCCTCGGTTAATTGTAAACAACATTCCAATCATCAGTTAAACAACAATAGCAAAAGCAGTCCCCCCCCCCCATTCATTGATTAATTCATCAAAAAGAGCAACCCGATCACCAGCTAATTCATCAGTAACAAAAGACCTGTCATCAGTTAACTCATGCCAACAGCACCTCCACTATTAATTAACATATCGTCATATGAAGACCGGTTATCAGTGAACTCAACAACAATAACAATCCTATCAACTGTTAACCCTTCAGCAACAAGTTCACAATAATTAACTCGATATAACAAAAACAACTTCATCATCGATGACTTCAGAAACAAGAACAAGGCGTTTATAGTTCTGTACCCCAAATTCTAAATTGGTATAAATGGATGTAAACAAACAAACAAGGAAACAAAAACAAAAAAACAAAAGCAAACCAAAAAAAAACAAAACAAAGCCTTACAAACAAACAGACAGACAAAGAGAAACAAACCGAAAAAATTATCAGATATTTGACCTGATAATGATAATTGCCTAACGTTTTATTTACAAATGTAATATGGCAAGTTATTTTCCAGATGTGTGTCTTTTTTTTTCTCTCTAAAACTGTTGTACAACGAGCATGAGAAATACACATTGCAAAATTGACGGTAATGTGTTCAAATTCAATGGTGAATGGAAATCTTATAAGCCAATGTTCTTGGCATCAATTTGATGCACCACTGATGCCAAAGAACATTGGATTATAAGATTTCTAATCTCCATTGTTATGTACATTGCAAAAGTGATGTCGCCATAGTGTCTACTTTATCATTATGCTTTGTTTATGTTTCATTTATTTGTTTTACACCATTTTTTAAAAAATTTGTTTGCCTTTATTTGATATTTACTTCGTAAGCGTGAGCATTCCGTCCTTGTCTTTTGTACCTACAGTGTTATGGTCACTTTTATTTTCTTTATATGTATTTAGGGGATGAATTGTGAAGATGTAACTCTATTGTAACTGCTGTTTTGCTTTTCATTTATCAAAATGAATACAACATTCATGAGAAAAAATGAGTTCACAGCTCTGAATCACAACATAGAATGATATACAATCTTTTCAACAAGGGGTTCGTAGATTTTGCAGTTGAGCGACAGTAACATCCTCTGTTGAATCATCAGGAAGCACAAGGAGTTTACAGTTATGTTTTACAATGTAGAATAAAAGTCGACATTTTATTCTAATGATACAGGTTTTAGAATTCTATTTCATAATACAGAATGAAAGTTCTACAATTCTTCTTTAAAGACAACGGCTGACAGTTCCATTTAACAATACAGAGCGATGCGTCTACAATCTTTTTGAAAACAAGGGCTCTACAATGTCTTAAGAGTGTGTGTGTGTGTGTCTTAAGAGGGGGGGAGTGGGGGGGGGGAGGGGGGGGGGGGGGTGGTTATTTTCTCTCTGTCTCAATGCTTGTGACTACACCCCTTATACATCTCTTGTTCAAATGACAACATGAGAGAATTTCAGATTTCAGTTCTTTTATTGCCCAAATGTTGTTGTTGGGGCACAGGGGAATGAGGACATACAATGATAAAAACCCTAAGTTCCTAACTAAATGGGCGAGTTTGATATGATGATTGCCCAATAATTTCAAATTTTCCCCTCAGAAGATTCCCTACCGAAAAAACAAACAAAAAACAAAAACAAGCAAACAAACAACCCACCGAGCTGGCGACAGCAGACACACTGGCATATGATGGCATGCCTTGATCTGAAGGGGGATCAGGAGCCTTCTGCCTAGCGCCAAGCTGCAAACCGCTCTGGCATCGGTTATGTAATTCTCTTGAAGGAGCCAGTCGCTAGCAACTCTCATCCAGAACGGTATTTTTTTTTAGGTTTGAGATATTTTGTACTTACTCTTTACTCACAGCCCTACACTACTGTATTATTCGCAATTACTATTAATATCTATAATAAAACAATAACAATCTACTAAAGGCTAGAACGAAGAAGCCGTCACTAGTCCCAGTCCGAAAGTAAAGAAACCGAGTCATTTCCGGAAGGGAAATAACACCCCTATGTTTGGGTGCCAACTCTAGGAGCTAATATGTGAGGTTGCTTCCCTTTGACCACAAAGGTCATTGTCATATCGCACTCTCCCTGGCTGTGAAATGTCCGCTCCTGAGGCACTGAATCCGAACAACAAACTTATAAACCAACTACCGACTATCGATACCACACTGAACACTAAGCCAACAAATTTTGTGATTACAACACGACACCCGCAATACCACCAGTGCACACTGCATTGGACAGATCCCACTCACCAGGGACTGTAATCACCAAGCACCCAAACTGCAATCAGAGAACGCAAAACCACAGGTCCTCATTACCCAACCATAAGGTTGTAGTTGCCACCAGAAATCCCTGGAAAATGTGACTTCACCTCTTTCGAGAACTGGCATTAGAAAAATGAAACAGATAATGAAAAGTAATAAACCAGAATGCCTATATCAACATTCTCACTGTGGAATATTAAACACGATACCAAAAAGACAAAATGTTATGACCTGCTGTACAGCTGAAAACATCATAAACAAGCACACCCCTAGTGCTTGTAGACCCTGAATCAATTGGCCAACAACAACAACGAAAAACAAAATAAAAATCAAACTTGAACCAACCCCCAAACATCAATGTCTGGCCACCTGAGGTAATGTATAAGGGTCTGAATGCACCCCAGATTCGCCCTTCTTGATCTCCTTGGCCACGTCTCCTCATCCTCCGAGTCGTCTGAGTCGGAGCTTTCACGCTCTTGCGACATCTTGACAACTACTTTTTATTTTTGTACTACCAAGTGGGGAATCTTCTGAGGGGAAAATTTGAAATTAATTGGGCAAAAACATCATATCCAACTCGTACATCTAGTTAGGAACTTAGGGTTTCTTATCATTGTATGTCCCCATCACCTGTGCCCCAACAACAACATTTGGGCAATAAAAGAACTGACATCTGAAATTCTCTCATGTTGTCATTTGAACGAGAGATGTATAAGGGGTGTAGTCACAAGCACTGAGACAGAGAGAGAAAGTACCCCCTCCCCTCCACTCTTTAAGATTTGGCGCTGCGAGCACGGATGGGGACAAAAAGAAATGAAAAAATTCAGACTAGATAAACCCACCGAGGCTACAAAGACGACCCGACCCCTGACGACGGAGACGGGAGAAGCCATAATGAGGTCCACGACAAACGCTAGGGCTTGGGGGCCCTAAGGAGGACCACCACCACTGGGCGAGGACCATCAGCCTAGGACAAGACAGCACACTGGCAGCCCAAGACGAGGCAGCCCCATCAGCCTGTGCTTGGCGACAGGCAGAAGGCTCCTGATCCCCCATCGGATCAAGACACACCAGATCCCTGTCTGTCTGCTGCCGCCAGTTAGCTCGGTGCTTTTTTTTTTTTTTTTTTTAGGTAGGGAATCTTCTGAGGGGAAAATTTTGAAAGTAATTGGGCAAACATCATATCCACTCACCCATTTAGTTAGAGACTTAGGGTTTCTTATCATTGTATGTCCTCATCACCTGTGCCACAACAACAACATCTGGGCAATAAAAGAACTTCTCTTAGGTTGTGATTTGAACGAGAGATGCACAAGGGGTGTAGTCATAAGCATTGAGACGGAGAGAAAGTACCCCCCATCCCCCCACTCTTTAAGACATGTAACAATATAAGATAAAGCTTCCACAACCTTTTAACAAGAAAAGGTTTGCTGCTCAGTCTGACAATGCAAAATGATAGGTCTGCAATCTTTTGAAATGGTTCTACATTTCAGTGTTACCATTCAGAAAAAAAAAATACACCTACAATCGTTCAAAGAACGTGGGTATTACAGGAGCTGAAGCTCTCACAAAGTTTAACGGCTCTCAAGTACAACCAGAGTGTGAGAGGATAAGAGAAAAAGCAGTTAATTAGCAGAGAAGGCAAAGGGGCCTCCACCTGCGCGGGCTCACAGACTGTCAAGGATAATTTATCAGGTAATTATTGACAACTAACACAATTGGCGAGGACATGACAAGCTGTCCAAAGCTGTGGGTGCTTAGCAGCTGAAGGAGGCAAACTGACCACTCTGATCATAGTGTACCATGTGTGCTGTCTCCAAGCAAAGTCAACGTGAAAGTTTGTAAATAAAGCAAGGACCGAGTAAGGCCCTAGGACTTCGATTAGAAGGAGAAGCGTCCCCCTGATGATGTAAACGTGAAGTGCTGAGTTGGGGGTTGGCGTAGCTCTGGAGAGATCCATGGTGGGGGAGACCACAGCCTGGGGAGATTCTCTGTGGAATAGCTCATGTCTGTGGAAGTGTGGACCACACAAGACATGACAACAGGGAGAGACAGAGGTAGGGCAGAGGGGGGCTGGGGAAGCAGGACGTCACTCTCGGTGACTGAAGACTGTCCATGCCGTGGGTTTAGTGAATCAGACACAGAAAACTGGTGGACCTGGACCATGACTCATAGTCACCAACAACACTGCCCATCACTATGACAACTGCCCTCTCCATTCCCCGCACGTTCTTGTAGTCGGTCACCATGATCTCACCATTGTTGGCATAGGCCAGATCCCTTGCATCTGTGTTTCTAGGGGGACAGGACACCGCTTTGACTTTGTAACGGCCTCCTAGACGACTAACGAGAACGTCAGCAGACTTTGCGTCAGGAAGGTCGGTGCACAACAGCCATGTGTCCCTGCACTGTGGACGATCTGAAAACAGCATGATCAAGATGACATGATGTCTTTGTTCACATCCAACTCTGGCTGATATGATGGACAGAGGACACAATCAGTGACATAGAAAGACATAGAGATGATCCCCCCCCCCCCCATACACACAAACACACACACACACACACACACACACACACACACACACACACATGCATGCACATGCACATGCACATGCGAACACACAGACACACACACAGACACACACACACAGAAACACACACACACACACACAGACACACGACGCGCGAGCGCGCAGCACACACACACACACACACACACACACACACACACACACACACACACACAGATATATGCAAAAACATGCCCACAATCAGCCCCTGTCCCACTAACTTTCTGTACAAAGACATAACTGAGACTTGGGATCAGATCAAGATCCAGTTCTGACACGGCTAGTCTGTTTGGCAGGATCAGATCTACATCTAGTTCTTCTGTTATGCAGGATCAGATCTACACCTAGTTCTCCTGTTATGCGGGATCAGATCTGGATCTAGTTGAGTCAGGTATAGTCTGTTATGCAGGGTATGTTCTAGATTAAGTTTTCCTGCAATGACTGGCCTCTGTTATGCAGAATTAGATTTAGATCCAGTTTTCCTGCCATGGCTACTCTGTTACGCAGGATTAGATCTAGATCAAGTTTTCTTGTCTGAGCTATTCTGTTAT
>JADBJO010001100.1:257500-267500 GCA_016801955.1 Conus betulinus
ATAATGACCAGATGGCAACAATGATGGTATTTCATTTCGGTCAGTTACCGTCTGATGTTGGTCACAGGACATGACCATATTATCACAACAATAATGGTATCTCAGCTTGTTGCTTTTTTCCTTTTTTTACGATCACAAATCGAACACAGCTGTCTACTGTCTCAACTTATTTTGTATTCTTTTTTTTCAAAATCACAGTTCAAACATGATTAATCGTTCCATTGCTTTGGTCTCTGTCACATTGTTTACCGTGGATTTACAGAACAGTTTTACGGTTTAAAGCTTTCCCCGTATACCACTGTCTACTTACTTTACAGAGCAATGTTATATTTTTACAGCTATCTCTGTGTGGTATTGTCCAGTTTTGTTTATATATTATTTACATGTTTTCCTTTTTTCTGTATTAGCACTGCTTCTTGTTGTTGATATTGGATGGAGTACATTTTTTTTTTTCCTTATCATGATCATACTTGATCATGTGTGTGGCATACTTCAGTGGCGGTTTTGACTGCCAACGTTGTCCTTTGCTAGGAGTTGACTTTGTACCTCTGGAAATTTGATTCCAGCTATGATTTGATCTAGGGCACGCTCATCTTGTGCTTGCTGATCTTAGAGTTTGCGTTTCTGGGTTTTCAGATGACGTTTGACAATAACGTCATCTACCGATTCATTTGACTGTTGAGAAAATTGTTGTACTTCAAGTGGAAGAATTCTTAAGTCGTCTTGTATGTCTCCACACTGTAACTTCTGCCATATGTTGTGGGGCCACCTAGTTCCTCTTCTGATCGTCCCCACACACACTCTCAATCCTTCAGTGTGCCCATCCACAGTGGAATAAAAGATTGTTGCCATGCCACTGATGTGTCTGTAGCTGCAAATCAATATATGCAAAGCTGTCCAAATCCTGCGCCTGTGCTGGACAGTCAGGGTTTGACCAGTCAAGAGTTGGGTCTGGTAATGTATGTGTCGTACCGACAGTTTCGATTCCATTCACTATGACGTCCTGATCACCATCTCAGATCTGTGTAGGTCTTTTTTTTTTTTGTCCCAACGTCTGCGCCACCTCAGAGGCAGTGCACCCACGCCGCTCATTCCGACACCCCGTCCACAGCCACAGCCCGGTCAGCCCCCGCCGCAGCAGCCCGGCACCGGCAATCTACAGGGAGCAGGCAATGTCAAGTCGCCAAGAGGGCACCCACCGGAGGACACTGCACTGCTGCCGCGTCACTTCGGTGGTGTTCAGTGGCGCCTGTTCTGATCTAACATACGCAGGACACCACGTACTAAGCCCCCCCCTACTGACGACAATGCTTAGTCGCGGAGCCGGCGTGAGTGAGCTCTCCCCCTGGAGGGCGCCACCACGGCGTCCGTCCGACGACAGCCCTCATGGACTCGCCGACCCCGGCGACCCCGACGGAACCAAACCAAGACCACAGACGTGGAGAGGACATCGAAACTGAGGTCACCATGAGAGCAGGGCATGAAGGGCCACAGAATTGGAGATATTTTTTTTTATGCTGATCGATGAGAATGAGGATGATTAAGATGATGCTACGGATTTCCATTTCGGTCCGAGACTACATGACAGGGCTGTACTCTACGCTTCCTTTCATAATATATCCGGGCATCAACCAGGCCCGAGAGATACAGGCACCTGCAGTGTTGTTCAGGAAATTTGAGCAACACTCTCAGAAACGCATCCATTAAGTGGATGAAACTCGACTGTGTGGTTCCAGTCTTCCCAACTGAGTCCACACAGCAACTCAACTCTGGGTAGGAGCCGGTCGGGGCAGAAAAACCCGCATGACTCTGATGGGATTCGAACCCACGACCTCCCAGCCGGGAGACCGCGACGCTAACCACTTCGCCACAGCGGCTGATTGTGTGTGTAGGACAATCTTGACTTAGATTATTTTTTAAGCAAAGCTTACTTGAGTGTTGTCCTTAAATGTTGACGATTTCCTATCCTGATACGGCCACCATGTAATGTTAAGGTTGTGGGCACGCTATTACAAGCGATCATGTTTATAGAGCTCTGCATGGATAACTGACATCATGTGATTGTTTAACCGTTTTGTAACGCTAGGCAGCAAGGGCGACCACTGTGATTGTTGTTATGGTGGACGCATCTTTTTGAAAGTGCATTGATCTTACAATTCCCAAAGAACGAACGTCGACAGACATCGATCACTTCAGATCAACTTCACTTCTGAAAGCTGGAGCAAACATCGTCTATCATGACAGCGAGGCTGGCTGAATGCGTCACAGATAATGAGCACGTGGATTTGCCAGCCTAAAAGGAGGCATGCTGGAAGTGTCTGGCTGTGTAGAATGTGCCACTATGATACAGTCAGCACTCTGAAGAGCCAAGGTGGAGAAACAGGACATTGACACGGTGTTGCTCAATCTGACAAATGCATAAGGAAAAATATGCACATGAAATAATCATCTGAACTTCAAGATGTGTATTGCTCCAAAGGACACCTGGGAATACTAAAGAAAACTTATATGCTTTTCACTGAGATTATGCACAAAGGAACACACGACAGTCTGGATCAGTCTCGGCATGGGTGTGTAGCAATGGACTGTCTAATTTCTCCAAAGCTGTCTGTGTTGCAATGGAAGCCATCTTTAAAGTGACCATGAGCAAGACAGGTTTAGTGGACCTCAAGTTAGATACCAAATGCACCATAAAAAAAAAACACGGATGACACAACAGTCCTTTCTGTTGAGGAAGATGAGACACAAAATACTGAAGCAGTTACGTAAGTTAGTTCTTTATCAAGGATTAGTTGCAAATTGAAGAGATCATGGAGTCTCAACCTATGGAAAGAAAGAGTAGGTGGAACAGTTATGCTTACTGTAGCCAGTGTAGCCCATTCCAACAGTGACAGAAGAACCAGTCAAGAGCCTTGGAAGATGGTATGATTGATGACTCATTGAAAGACACAAAGACAGGGAAAAAAAAGATGCAAAATGTAGAGAAAGACTGAAAATAATAGAACAGTGTGAACTCCCTGGGAAATACACAGTCTGGTTTCCGTGATTCAAGCTGATCCTAGGGCTCCTCTGCCTCTGATGATGTACAACTTAAGCACTCGTAATGTGGAATCAGCTGAGGCCAACGTCAACAAATCCACAAAGAAAAGGCTCAGTGTCCCATCTGCTTTCACTGATGTTGCTCTCCTCTGTCGCAAGCAAAGCTGAACACATCCCCGAAATCTGTTTTCAGGACTTCAAAGTGAATAAAGCAAGACTGGTAACTACACTGAGAACATCATTCATTCTAAGTGAAAGACAGGCAGAAAATGTAAACCCAGGAGGCAGTGTGTGTGAGGAACACAAAACAATGGACAGGGACTAGGGTCACAGACACTGAAGAGGTGCTCCAAGGCAAACGGGAAAGCAAACAGAGACATGGTAACACAGGGGCTGGAGAAAGCAGACATTGCCAAGAAGTTCCAGAAGGCAGTCCAGACAGGTCAAGAGGGGCAGTAGTCTACAGGGGAGAACACTCCAGCGAACGCCCAGCTGGAACGCACCTCTTAGGATCAGCTTAAACTCAGATCTATATGTGACCTCTGCCCTCGATTCAGACCTCGTGATATGGGAAACTCGATGACAGACAGTGGAACATGCCCCATGTTTGTGCAATTCAGTACTGACCCAGATGTGGTACTCATGGTGTTGCAACAAAGTACTGAAAGATCATACACACGGTTAGCACTGCAGGAGGAAACACTACACCACGAATACGTCCACCCACAACATTCACCATGGCAGTAGGCCTCAGATCATGGTCTGGAACAGCTGTGACGTCAAGGTCATGGACTCGGAGTTTACTGGGTGGAGTGGGTGACAGGGACAGCACAGCAGATCTTCCAGAATGGGAAAACCCTCCAGGGATCATTAGGAAAAGTGGCATGAGACCGGATATTGTAGTCCACTTGGGGTCATCAAAAGAATGGAATCTGATTGAACTCACCATGCCATACGAAAACACAACAAAGCAAGCTTACAACTTTGAGACTGAAAACCATTCCTGTCTAACCAACAGCTTGAGGGAATCTAGATTCCAAGCCAAGGTATTCGCCTTAGAAGATGGAGCAGGGAATTTTGACGTGTCATCAGCAGATAATCTTATGGAACAGCTCAGGATTTCTGATACAAAGAGGACTTCAACACTAAAGGCAATATCAGAGGCAGCTGAATTCAAAGTGTATCTGGTCGAGAAGGAAGAAAAGTGAATTACGTAAGGCTGATTTTTTTTTCATAACTTAGAACAGGTGTCTCGTGGCGATGTGTTTAAGAAATCCGTCTACAGAGGCAACACCTTGAGAGACGCCCATGCAAGGCTGGCAGGTTTATCATCACTTTTCTGTCAGTTTAGCTGAGGTTCTTCGACCCTCTCTATTTCTGTTCACTATTTATTACTAATTAACTATTTATCAAAGTAGATGCACAGATCTATTTGTATGACTGAACTGATATTGCATTCTGTATTTTCCCCTGGAGTTCTTCTGTGATGCCCAGTGCTGCTCTGCCTCTGATCTTTGGATTTAAACATAGTTTACCTCGTCCTATCCATGTGGCAGATTGTGAAAACATTCAGTCACATCAACCTTACCTGTGAACACGAAGTGCTCAAACGCATTATTCTCTCTTGGTAACACGAAGGGTTCAAACGCATCATTTTCTCTTTGTAACACGAAGTGTTCAAACGCGCCATTCTCACCCGGTAACACAATGTGTTCATGCAAGTCATGTTTCACGTCACCTGGCTATAAGATCATCAGAACCGATAGCTACGGTCTCACCTGATTACAACGTGTACAATTCCATGCCAGGCGCCATCTTAAATGGCTGACATGCGTTATTACAAATCAGAGAGTTGGTCAGAATACATTCAATTGTTGTCTTACTTGGCTGAGAGGTGTACAAACAAATTAGGAAGACAGGCGTAATATATATTCAGTTACCATCTTACCGGGCTAAGCAGGTGTTCATGTAAATGAGAGAAATGTTCAGAGTGTACATTCAGTTACTGTCTTACCTAGCCACGAGACGTTCGTATATGGTATCCGACATCAAGGGGTTTAGGTCCCCCTGCCCACAAGGCCTTCCACCAGGTGAGTAGGTCTGGTGGTCGCATGTGGTCAGCACACAGGCACCTACTGACAGCCTGTGACACGTCGTGACTTTGGAAGCACTCACATAAAGCCTGCAGACAAACCCATCTCAAGGCTACTGCGTGTGTAAAATATCATCTTCAAGGCTACTGCATGTATAAAATATCATCTTCAAGGCTACTGCATGTGTAAAATATCATCTTCATGTGTAAAATATCATCTTCAAGGCAAGGCTACTGCATGCGTCAACTGTCATCTTCTGGCTACTGCGTGCGTCAGCTATCTTTTTGGGGTAGGTTTCATTGTTTGACACAAAGATTTGTTGATATAGTGCATTGTTTCTAGGAAGCTGAGCAGCAGAGCGAAACACTTTTACATACTGGTGTGTACACACGTACGTCAAACACTGTGCACAGATCTATCAACTAAAGTGTATCTAGTAAAATGATACTGGTATGTGCTAATTTTTGTCAGTGTGTACATACTATGTCATTCAGAATCTGTGCTGGTGCTATCGTGTAAGTTACTGCGTATGCTGACGTGTGCAGTGTGTAAAACTCAGGCCTACGTGTAAAAAAAAACAAACAAACAAACAAAAACGTGTACCGACCATTGTCAGTTACACGATGTAAAGACCTATGTCATTCAGTGTGTCTGCATTATTATCAGTAGCGATATTTACAAACCTCTATTTGTTACATTGTGCACAGACGTATACCTGTTACAACGTGTAACTTCGGTTGTGTCTATTCATATTATTATCAATCTATTTTGAAGTCACCAGAGTCAGCAAAGTGCTTTCCCTCTCACCTGTTGGAGCTGCGGAGAGTTGGTCACTGCCGCCGTCAGCTGAGCTGACGTTAAATTCGGTAGCAGGACTGCCTTCGTCACCCTGATGTTGCCACCCACCATGTCAGAAACCAGATGCTTCAGGGCGAATTCTTGATTTTCGAGCTGCTTCAGGGCCCTTTTTACACGATTGGCGATGATCTGGTTCTGCTCTAGCGTCGTCTTTTGAGAAAAGGATGGGTCTGCTCCAACAGACTTGACCTCACCGACAAGAATGCCGTACTGTCTATGGAGGACAATAATGTCACATTCCCCATCAGCAATTTGGCGAGGAATGCGCGAGTCGGTGATGGAGGGAAGTCGTGAAATGATGCTGATGGGGTTAGTGTGATGATGGGGGTTATGTTTTTTATCCAGGTATTTCCTGAATTTCATTGTTGACACGACCATCATGACCTCCTGAATATCGCCCAGGGCCTGGAGGCACTGGCGCTGCGCCTTGTCGTCCTGAAGATCGCTGCCTTGGAAGATCGCTGCCTTGACTCTGGCTGTCTGTGACTTCTCCTTGACACTATCTATCTGTTGCTTGACAAAGGCTGTCTGTCCAGCAATAGTCTCCGCAGTATAAGGAACCCGATTGAAGTGCAGGGGCGGGAAGAAATGGGGCTCCTGAAGCAGCTTGGGGTACATGGAGTGTATGAACGGGATCCAGGCGTCCTCTGGAGCACGCCCTGCCTGCAATGAAACATCATCCCTGTTGTTTGTTGTCCTCTTGTCAGCTTTTGGTTATTTACGTCCTGACACTGTTGTTCAGTTTGTCCTTATTTTGACAGCGTTTCTTCTTCATCTACTTCTTTCTCAGCAGCAGCAGCAGCAGCAGCAGCAGCAGCAGCACCACCCACCACCACCACCACCACCACCACCACCACCACCACCACCACTATCACTGCTACTACTTGTACTACTGCTGCTGCTCCTCCTCCTACCGCTACTACTACTATATGATTATATACTACTACTGTTATAATTGCCACTACCATTACTATTATACGATCACCTACCACTACAGCTACTGTTGCCACTACTACAGCAACAGGAACTACTACTACTACTACTACTACTACTACTACTACTACTACTACTACTTTAGCTAGTAAATAATCATCATCATCATGATATAGAATGCTGCTGCTGCTGTTGCATCTGCTGCTGCTGCATCTGCTGCTGCTGCTGCTGCTGCTGCTGCTGCTGCTGCTGCTGCTGCTGCTGCTGCTGCTGCTGATACTGATGATGATTGTTGTTGTTGTTGTTGTTATCGTCAGTCGTCTGTGTTCTCATTTGTTTAAATCTGTTTTGTCGTGTCTTAGGTTCTATTATAATTGGAGATTCTGCTCCTTAGTCGTCAGCCTGTTTGACCTTTTGAACTTTGTGTAGTTTTTCTGAGACCCCCCCCCCCCCCCCCCCCCCCCCCCCCCACCCGATGGGTGATTGCCCTGCTCCAGAGCAGGTGCGTGTAGAGTTTGCTGTGCACCAGGTTCCCGTTCTCCCTGCCGCCTCCCGCCACTTCAGCAGGGTTAGGTGAGTTTCATGTGTGCAGGAAAAGCCATGGAAATAGATCATTCTCAAGTTTTTCATTCACAGTTTCATCTTTTCTTTTTCAAACAATTGAAGTGAGTTTTTCTTTTAGAACATTCCACGTTTTCCCGATCCTGACCTGTCCTCCTCTACGCTCTTGATAAAAAAGATTTTGATTTTGCGCCGAATATGAGAAGGTAAGTGGTTTCTCGTTCTTCGTTTTCACTGTCCTAAATGTTATTTGTCTTTGCCTGAAGAAGACCCAAGAGGTCGAAACGCATTGTGTTTTGTCCTGTACTTTGTTTGTCTGCGTCCCTGGCGGTAACTAACCACCTCTCTTTCTAAATTTTGATACAAAGAATCTAGGGATTGTGCATGGTGACGTTTAAAAAAAAAATCATGTTTTTGTGCCTGTGGGTACTATGTAATGTGTCCACTCCTGTTCCCTACTGGAGGAGTGATATGATGACTGCCATACACCATGCCATACATCATGCCATACATCTCCCTTGCAGGAGGAGTAATATGACTGCACCATGCCATACATCCCCCTTGCAGGAGGAGTGATATGACTGCACCATGCCATACATCACCCTTCTACTGGAGGAGTGATATGATGCATCTCCATGCCATACATCTCCCTTGCAGGAGGAGTGATATGACTGCACCATGCCATATATTCCCCTTGCAGGAGGAGTGATATGACTGCACCATGCCATACATCACGATCCCTGCCATACATCTCCCTTGAGGAGTGATATGACTGCACCATGCCATATACATCTCCTTGCAGGAGGAGTGATATGACTGCACCATGCCATACATCTCCCTTGCTGGAGGAGTGATGACTGCACCATGCCATACATCACGATGTCCTCTACTGGAGGAGTGATTGACTGCACCATGCCATACATCACGATGTCCTCTGCTGGAGGAGTGATATGACTGCACCATGCCATATCACGATCTCCTCTACTGGAGGAGTGATATGACTGTGCACCATGCCATACATCACGATGTCCTGGACTGGAGGAGTGATATGACTGCACCATGCCATACATCACGATGTCCTCTGAGGGAGGAGTGATATGACTGCACCATGCATACATCACGATGTCCCTACTGGAGGAGTGATATGACTGCACCATGCCATACATCACGATCTCCCTTGCTGGAGGAGTGATATGACTGCACCATGCCATACATCACGATGTTCCCCTACTGGAGGAGTGATATGACTGCACCATGCCATACATCTCCCTTGCTGGAGGAGTGATATGACTGCACCACCATGCCATACATCACGATGTCCTCTACTGGAGGAGTGATATGACTGCACCATGCCATACATCACTGATATGTCCAACTACTTAAGGAGTGATATGACTGCACCATGCCGCACTTCACTGATGTCCTCTTCTGGAGGAGTGATATGACTGCACCATGCAATACATCACTATCTGAGGAGTGATATACCTGCACCATGCCATAACATCACTGGTCTCCTACTGGAGGAGTGATGTGACTGCACCATACCATACATCACTGATGTGTCCTACTCTAGGAGTGTGATATGACTGCACCATGCCAAAAATCACTACTGGAGGAGTGATGTGACTGCACGATGCCATGCCACACCACTACTGGAGGAGTATACATCACTACTGGGTGAGTGATATGACTGCACCATGTCATACATCACTGATGTGTCCCCTACTGGAGGAGTGATATGATTGCGCCATGCCATACATCACTACTGGAGGAGTATGTATCACTACGGGAGGAGTGACATGACTGCACCATGCCATACATCACTGAAATCCCCTTCTGGAGGAGTGATATGACTGCACCATGCCATAAATCTCCTGTCCTCTTCTGGAGGAGTGATATGACTGCACCATGCCATACATCACTGAAATCCCCTTCTGGAGGAGTGATATGACTGCACCATGCCATACACATCTCCTGTCCTCTTCTGGAGGAGTGATATGACTGCACCATGCCATACATCTCCTGTCCTCTTCTGGAGGAGTGATATGACTGCACCATGCCATACATCTCCTGTCCTCTACTGGAGGAGATATGACTGCACCATGCCATACATCTCCTGTCCTCTTCTGGAGGAGTGATATGACTGCACCATGCCATACATCACCTGTCTTCTTCTGGAGGAGTGATATGACTATACCATGCCATACATCTCCTGTCCTCTACCACAGGAGTGATAAGACTATACCATGCCATACATCTCCTGTCCTCTACTGGAGGAGTGATATGACTGCACCATGCCATACATCACCTGTCTTCTTCTGGAGGAGTGATAAGACTATATACCATGCCATACATCTCCTGTCCTCTACCACAAGAGTGATAAGACTATACCATGCCATACATCTCCTGTCCTCTACCACAGAGTGATAAGACTATACCATGCCATACATCACCTGTCCTTTACCTCAGGAGTGATAAGACTATACCCATGCCATACATCACCTATCCTCTACCAC
>JADBJO010001100.1:275000-297500 GCA_016801955.1 Conus betulinus
TGTCTGTCTGTCTGTCTGTCTGTCTGTGTGTATGTATGTATGTATGCATGTATGTACGTGTGTGTGTGTGTGTGTGTGTGTGTGTGTGTGTGTGTGTGTGTGTGTGTGTGTGTGTGTGTGTGTGTGTGTGTGTGTGTGTGTGTGTGCTGTGTGTGAAGGCAAGGCAGAACTGGCTGGTGTGAACCCTGGCAGCACCAGGAAAAACATCGTGGCAGGAGAAGGGTGTGTATGAGTCATGACCAGGATGCGGATGGCTCTCCCTTAGAGCGTAACGAATTCAGGGCCCAAACATTTGCCAAAGGTGGAAATTCTCCGAAGACCTGTTGCCAAGCTCTCCCTTGAGTATCTTCCTAATGATGTATATTTCTATGGTTTAGTCGTGATAGGGGACCATGTTACACTTTTTTTTTTTTGCAATATGTTTATGTGACGATGTGTGCCAGAAGTTACATGCTACTGAGATATGATGGTCTTAAGCGAATGATGTTGAATAATTCTGATACATAATAATACGAAAAACGACCTATGCTACCTATTTCTGGGGTATGGTGGTGTTAAGTGAATGATATTGAATTTCTGAGACATAATGATATGAAATGACTTATGTTAGATATTTCTGGGGTATATTGATGAGAAGTGACGATACTGAATATTGCTGAGACATAATGATATGAAATGACCTATGTTAAGATATTTCTGGGGTATATTGGTGAGAAGTGAATGATGTTGCATGTTTCTGGGATATGTCGTATAATGTGAATGATGGTACATATTTCTGGAGACTAATGCTAGAAATACCTGTTACATGTTGATGTGAAGTGAATAATATTAGATATGTTTATCAATGTTACATATACCTCTTACATGTAGATTTGAAGTGAATAATATTACACATTTTACCAACGTTTGATATACCTGTTACATGTTGATGTGAATGAATAATGTTATATATTTTTACCAAGGTTTGATATATCTGTTGCATGTTGATGTGAAGTGAAAAACTGTATTTTTTTTTTTTTTTTACCAATGTTAGATATTCCTGTTACATGTCAATGTGAAGTGAACAATGTTACGTATTTAAGGGATATGATCTAGTGACGTGGCCAGTGTTGGATATACCTGTTACATGTGTGAAGTGAATATAGTTACATATTTCAGTGATATGTTTTAGTGAAGCGGCCGATGTTAGATTACCTGGGACATATTGATCTAAAGTGAATAACATTACATATTTTAGGGATATGTTCTAGCAGTGACCAGTATTAGATACATCTGTTACATTGTGATGTGAAGTGAATGTAAGAGACTTTAGGCATACATTTTAGTGAAGTGAGTGACCAGTCTTAGATGCATCTGTTACATGTTGATTCACGTGAATAATGTCAGAGATATCTGGGTATTTTAATGTATAGTGAATGACGTGACAAATCTCTGTCATATATTAGTTTAAATTAACACAGATGTAACATAATTTTGGAACAAGTTGGTGTTACACGAATGCTGTTATCTAATATTAAGATATATTGGCGTGAAATGAGTAGACATGGCATTTCTCTTCTAAACTGGTGTGAAGTTACTGACGTTACAGATTTCTGACAATTGTTGGAGTCGAGTGACAAATGTGTCATATTACTGGGTATATTGCTGCGAAGTGACAAATATCAAATAGGTGAATGTATTGGCGTAAAGTCAATGTTGCTACATGTTTTCTGGTGCATGCTGGTGTGAAGTGATTAATATTACATATTTCTGGTGTGATGTATGCTGGTATGATGTGATTGATGTTACATATTTCTGGTGTGTGTGCTGGTATGAAATGACTGATATTACATAATTTCTAGTGTATGCTGGTGTGAAGTGACTGATGTTACATATTTCTGGTGTATGCTGGTGCTGGTGTATGCTGATTTGACTGACATTACATATTTCTGGTGTATGCTTAAACCAAGTGACTGTCACATATTTCTGGTGTATGTTGGTGTGAAGTGACTGATGTTACATATTTCTGGTGTATGCTGGTATGTAGTGACTAGTGTTATATTGTTCTGGAACATGTTGTGTGAAGTGACTGATATCACATATTTCTGTGATCTCTTACTCTGAAGCGTTTAGTACACACATTTGGGGTATATTGATGCGAACTGACCAATTCTGCATATTTCTGGGATATTCTGGTACGTGTACAGTGACCGCTGTAATATGGTTCTGGGAAATGTTGGAGTGGAGTGAATAATGGTACATATTTCTGGCATGTCATATAATTCTGGGTTACGCCGATATAGAGTGACCAATGTTGCACATTTCTGATACATGCTAAAGTGAAGTGAACAGTATTGAATACTTCTTGGATATATCGACACGAAGTGACAATTGTTACATATGTTTAGGGTATGTTCATATGAAGTCTCACATTTCTGGGACATGTTGATTTTAAGTGGATTGTGTTGCATATCTCGGGGATTTGTTGATTTTAAGTGGGTGATGATACATATTTCTAAGATATATTGATTTTAGGTAGATGATGTCATATATTTCTGGGGTATGTTGATTTTTAAGTGGGTGATGTTACATGTATCTGGGGTCTGTGGGTGTGAAGACACCAATGTTACATATTTTCAGCACATGCGTGTATAAAGTGACAAATTTTATGCATTTCTGAAATATATTGGTAATAAGTGGCTGTTGTGTACGAATTTCTGGGATATGTTGGTATGAAAAGATCAATGTTAGGTATTTCTGGGATATGGTGGTATACAAAGTTGAATGCTACGTATTTCTGGGATATGTTGGTGTGAAAAGATCAATGTTATAACTTTCTGGGAGATGTTGGTATGAAATGATCAATGGTATATGTTTCTGAGATGAGATTTTTGGTATGAAGTGACTAGTGTCACATATTTCTTTATAAGTTTTTTTAGTGCGAATTGAATAATGTTACATATTTTCGGGGTATGTTGGAAACAAGTGGACATTGTTACATACTTCTAGGATTTGTTGCAGTCTGGTATTCAATTAATGTGTCCCCATGAGTAGTCTCTGTTGCTCTTGTAATTTTCATGGCTACATCCTGATCACCAGATGTACGCCAGCATTCTATCCAGATGTCAAACAGTTATATCAATAAATTAACCATCAGTTATTGCTTGTTTTAAATCATAGTAATATCACACACACACACACACACACACACACACACACACACACACACACACACACACACACACACACACACACACACACACACACACACACACACAAAGCCAACAGAATAATTTAGAACTTTTCATAAACATCAGAAATCCAGAGCAAAACAAGCCGCAAGCAAAGTTTGACCAAACTTAAGAAAGAAGACAGTTGTCCTGAGTGCTGTCACTGCCTCCATCGACATTGAACATCAGCACAAAGTGCAGGACAGACTGGACATTGACGATCAGCATAAAGAGCAGGACAGACTGGACATTGACGATCATAATAAGTGTTGGACATACTGGACATTGACGATCAGCATAAAGTGCTGGGCAGACTGCTCAGTAGATTGTCCAGCATTACCTCCCCTGATCTCACTTGCCCATGAACATAAAACGAACGGCAGACTATCCAACAGCTAAGCCAGCACAGTCTGCTACTTAATGCGACCATGCAATGACTTTTATGTGAACAACAGACTCACAGTGTTACATACCTTGTACAGTGAGGACAGACGTCAGTGGAAGATGACACAGCCAGTGGCGATGATCAAACAGCAAGGTGTTATTTACATTACCGGATTTTTTTTTCTCTTTTTTTTTTGCAAAACCCCACCTTACGCCACCTACATGATCAAAGTGTGTCATTTACGCCATTACCAGATTTATAAAAAAAAAAAAAAAACTCACGCCACCTACAGGACCAAGGTGTCATTTATACTACCGAGCTGATCAAAAACCCACCTCACGCCACCTACGCCTATGACAGAGAACCTCGTGACGATGACTCAGGCACCGCCTGACCCACTGACCCAGCAACTGTGGCTGAAGATTATAATTATGCACCGTCTGCTCACTGAGCCACTGGGTCCAGCAGTGATACGTGCTGGATATACCACTCGCTAACACAGTATAGTGTGCCGCTCCCCCCCCCCTCCCCCCTCCCCCTCCCTCCCCACCACCCTCCACACACAGGTGCAAACCTGTATCTTTATCTCTCAGTGTCGACGATCTAGTCGCCCTTACGAGGCCCTCAGTCGACGCTTACACTCCTTCCGATCACGTGCTCACAGGGGGGGGTGGGGGGGAGACACTTGTTAGAAAAGGGGCTGAGTGGACAGAGAGTGGCGTGCATCACGTTTCTCCATTGTCAGAATGACGATGTGGCCCCGTTAGATAAGCAGTCTTCGTTGTTAACCCTCGTTGTCCTGCCAACAGACCACTACTGAATGCTATAGTCTTTTACAGCTATCAAGGCAGCGTCGTTGTTGACTGCATGGTATGTCTGGCGTCCCTTCTGATGCAAAAATAGTTAGGAAAACAAAGCCACCCCCCCCCCCCCCCCCCCCCCCCCCCCCCCCAAAAAAAAAAAAAAAAAAAAGAAAAAATGCCCACTCACGCTGCTGTCTATGTCACTTTCCCATTAACTACCCTGTCAATTGTTCTCAGACGATATAACAGCAAGCCTTCCCCACACACCTCCCCCCCCCTCCATCACACACACACACACACACACACACACACACCCTCACGCACATGCGCGCGCTTCGCCTACACACATGCGCCTACACACATGCCCTCACACACACACACACACACACACACACACACACACACACACACACACACCACACACACACACACACACACACACACACACACACACACACACACACACACACACACACACACACACACACACACACACACACACACACACACACAACACACACAACACACACACACACACACACACACACACACACACACACACACACACACGCGCGCGCGCGCGCGCGCGCACCCACACACACACACACACACACACACACACACACACACACACACACACACACACACACACACACACACACACTGGACACATCCTGGATGTCATTAACCTTACAGGCGTTATTCAGGTAAGGGGGTCCATGCTGTGAAGTTCAAGGTGCCGCACAACCTATATGTCAGCAACCTTACAGGCAATACTCAGCCATGGAGCTCACCTGGCCAGACGCACTGCCGGCCGCACAACTAGTTCAGAAGACACAGGATGATTTCTACTTTAGATCCCTCACTGCTATGATGGATTCCAGGTCAATGAACTGTTGAGTAACTTTTAGCTTCAGGTACTGGACGGTTATATCACTACTGATAGTACATGTGGTATTGTGGCCGGCCATCAGCTTGTGCTTGCCCGCGCTGATTTCTAGGCCATATCTACTTGATGCTTTTGCCGGACGCTCAACAAGTCTGGCAGTTCTTGTTCACTGCCTGCCAGGCCGTCAGAGTCATCTGCAAATCGGAGACTTGTGATAGTTCGAACACAACAACGGAGATCCAAAGAACAGGCAGACAGAAACCGAAGCCGTGCATCTCGAGCAAGTTCTTAGAAACCTACGTTCGGACCAGCCAAACCGTTCATGATGATGGAGACGGGACGCCCAGCCACGAATCTGTCGCAGGTGCGGGGCTCAACTGCCTCTGCAGGGAGGATCCGGTCTGTCAGGGTTCTAGTGAGGAAAGAACTCTCTGTGTGTGTTCGGGAATGAAGATATCCTGCTGCCCGCACTGGGTTCTGCGGAAATGAATGTTTGCTGCTGGAAATTTCATAGCCTGCTGTGAAGGAAGGTCAAATGCTGGGTGCATTGTGTTCTGTAGGATATGAGGGTCAACTGCTGGCTGTGTTGTGTTCTGTAGGATATGAGGGTCAACTGCTGGCTATATTGTATTCTGCAGTACAGGAAAGTCAAATGCTGGCTGTATTGTATTCTGTAGGATATGAGGGTCACCTGCTGGCTGTGTTGTATTCTGCAGTACAGGAAAGTCAAAAATGCTGGCTGTATTATATTCTGTTGGATATGAGGGTCAACTGCTGGCTATATTGTATTCTGCAGTACAGGAAAGTCAAATGCTGGCTGTATTGTATTCTGTAGGATATGAGGGTCAACTGCTGGCTGTGTTGTAATCTGTAGAATATGAGGGTCAACTGCTGGCTGTGTTGTAATCTGTAGGATATGAGGGTCAACTGCTGGCTGTGTTGTATTCTGCAGTACAGGACGGTCAAATGCTGGCTGTATTGGCTGTGTTGTATTCTGTAGGATATGAGGGAGGGTCAACTGCTGGTTGTGTTGTATTCTGCAGTACAGGAAGGTCAATGCTGGCTGTATTGTGATCTGAAGGGAATGATGGTCAATATCTGGCTGTAGGAGAAAATGAGGGGTCAACTGCTTGGCTGCATTGTATTCTGTAGGAAATGAGGTCAACTGCTGGCTGTATTGTATTCTGTAGGAAATGAGGTTAACTGCTGGCTGTATTGTATTCTGTAGGAAATGAGGTCACTGCTGGCTGTATTGTATTGTATTCTGCAGGAAATGAGGTCAACTTCTGGCTGTTGTATATCGGTAGGGAAATGAGGTCAACGCTGGCTGTATTGTATTCTGTAGGAAATGAGGTCAACGCTGGCTGTATTGTATTCTGTAGGAAATGAGGTCAGCTGTTGGCTGTATTGTATTCTGTAGGAAATGAGGTCAGCTGTTGGCTGTATTGTATTCTGTAGGAAATGAGGTCAGCTGCTGAATGTATTGTCTTCTGTAGAAAATGAGAGTCAAATACTAGCTGTATTGTATTCTGTTGAAAATGAGGGTCAGCTTTCAATGTATATGCGCATCATAGTATATGTATGCAAGTTATGGGACTGACAGAAACCATCTTTGTCTATGTATGAAAAAAAATTGCGTCACGGCAAATACGTGCCGCCTTTCGTTCTTAGCAGCCTACCTCCCTTCCCCCCCCCCTCTCAACCTTCCCTCCCCATGCTGTACGATACAACGCAGCGGGGGAGGCGTTCTAAACAACAGCAACAGCCCCCCCCCCCCCCCCTCTCTCTCTCTCTCTACCCCCGCGACACAAAGGCATGTGCCGACACAAAGGCATGTGCCCGCGCCACCACCACCACCTCCCCCCCCCCCCCTCCTTTCATCCCTACCGCCCCCCGGCCTCGCAGGCACCTGCACGTGCTCGCGAACACCTATGCGGACGCATAAATTAGCTGAGGCTTAACAGTCAGCTGCACGGATGCATAAATTATTCCGTGCCGATTAGGTTCAAACAATTTCCGAGGCGATTGGTGACTAGACTAAATCCCTCCCCCTCTCCCCCTGATCAGTGAATGACAGGTCATCTCAATGTGATTCGGCAAGAGAGATTCATAAAACTAGGCACACACCGGCTCAGCTTCACTGACCCCTCAGGACTGCCTGTAGACAAGAGCAGAGGAAGACAAAGGGACAGAGGCCTAGGAAACTCTTGGTAACTCCTTGATCTCAAGTCATTCCCTGTTCATTCCCAGGAAAAGTGAGTTGGAACTCTGTTTTACATTTTTGAATCTATGTATTGATTTTATGTATGCTGTGTGTGTGTTAGCATTGTAACTTTGTACAAATGCTTAGCAACATTTATCAAACTGATGAATGATTATTTTGTGTATAGTTTGCTTGCCATCATATGGCAAAAGCTCTCTCTCCCAGTGGTTTTGATTCTTTGTTAACAATCTGACCACTGCTCTTTGTGTGCACCCTGACTTTGTCAGTGTGCAACTCTGTCTGTTAAGATAATAATTCAATGATTAATTTTGATCAGGAAAACAGTATGCCTGTGCTAGGGTAAAAACTGCTACTCTGATTTATAAATACTGGTGATTATGGAATGATTTGTAGTGTATGACTCTAAGTCTACACCACATGTGTACTTGGACTAAGCATAGCCAAGTCAGTGTGATTTGATTCATATGAAACAAGGAAGAGTGTTAACTAAAACTGTAACATTGTATTACTGTCTCCTACCCTTTTGTAAACTTAACTTAGCCTTTAAACAAAAGTGGAGGTTAATAGTTATAGCAGAAACTCTACCATAGAGAAAAAACTTTGCTGGCTGAGTCTCACAACCCTTCTGAAAGACAGAGGAAAAGGGTAAATGTGTGCACTCGTCAGACCAGCAGCCACCAGATTCTCATCTACAGATCAAGTTCTCTTTATCGCAGAACTGGGATCCTGGTCACGCTACACATTGCGACTGAACCAGGAGCTGGGACTTCGCCCGAAACCAGGGCGACACCAGACAACAGATCTACACCAGTGGGGCAGTCACCAGCCACAGGAGAGAACAACTGTCTTCTCCGAAGCAAAGCTAAGTTTGCTTACCACCTGGACTCAAACCCATCAGACCCTTACCCTCACTTTATGATGAAACAGTGAGAACCTGTCTCTAAGGTATTAGCAAGCAAGGTGGATGTATAATAACCATATACATTCAGTGTAACTTAGACAGAACCCCTGTATGCCAACTTAAGCTTGCTGCACAGAGTGCCAGCGAGTAAAGTAGGAGTGAGGAAGGACCCCTCATTGTGGTAGTCCAATGAGAACTGAAAACACAGCCTATGGAATTGTCACGCCATTTCTTATCTATGTATAAGTAATAAAAGTTGATGTGTGAAAGTGCACTTAACTTGTGTCAGTTCCCTGTTGTCAATCGAATGTTGAATGTTTGAACTTCTCTCTTCAATTCTGTATCTCGGAGCTATCAGTACTTATAATTAATAGTACAGGCCTAAGGAAAATTATCTCAGAGCCATTCTCCCGTATTTTTTATCAACACCCGGAACAAATAAAAATTTCTTCGATGACTAGTACCGGAAAGTTGCTCCTTCCACCACTAGTAAGAGAGAGGGTGTAGGTGAAATGTAAGATAATTCTCATAGAGAAATTATTCCAAGTCCTTCCCAGACAGTGGATGGACACAAGTCAACAGACCACACTCCCTAGTGGACAAGGCTGATCTCTGTCACAGCCCAAGCACTTGTTAACAACCATCCAAGAGGGAGACAACTGGTGCAGTGTTTACCATTGCATTGTTCCCTGGCCCTGTTGAGGTCAGGAATCCGTGAACTCGGATGACAACCGGTCCACTGCTGCTGTACCACTGACTCGCTCCATGTATTCTTCTATTTTTCCTTATTCTAGCAAAATCATCTTTCCCCTTCACTCTGCTTCGCAACATGCATGTTATGCTATCATTGTTTCTGGCATATTGTGATATCCTTCCTGGCATTTTTTTTTCAAGTAAAGGCACATCAGTGTGTTGGCATCTCCGAACAATCAGACCACTTAAATGACTACGAGAAGGCTGTCCGCGTGTTTTCAAAATGCAAATGACTGGTTGCCATGTCATGATGTTTTCAGTGTACTTTCCTTCCAGTTTTGTTCTTGAGGCTGATGATTATTTGCCATGACCGAAAACCTCATCTAACACAATGTTTTAAATCAGCTCTGATATGGCCCCTCGTGCTCGGCTGGGCTTCAAGTGACATGATTTGTTTTGACGTTCCAAATTTATCTCAGGGGGGTGAAAATCATACACTTATTCAGATTATCAAACAGTTATCTGTCTATTTGTTTGAGCTGCAACTACATTATTTTTGACGTCATATTAGAGCTACATATCAATTATGTATTACTACGTTATTTTTGATGTCCTGTTAGAGCTACATATCAGTTATGTATTACTACGTTATTTTCATGTCCTACTAGAGATACATATGAGTTATGTATTACTACGTTATTTTCATGTCCTAGTAGAGCTACATATTACAGTTGCTACATATATGTACTACGTTATTTTTATGTCCTGCTAGTATTACTAGCTACATATCTAGTAGAGCTTATCAGTTATGTATTACTACGTTATTTTCTGCTCTCAAGAGCTTTATTTTTTTTCGTCGATCCACTATAAACTATTAAACGCCTAAAGTCTGCCATACTGTCTTTTGCATGTGTCTTGTGTCTTGACCTGCAAACTAGATTTTGCATATGTATTGACAAGTTCACTACCATAGTTGTTTGTGTACTTGAATATATCAACAGGACATACCATACGTATGTCAATCATTCATTCGTGTGTGTAAATTCGACAGTTTACTTTAGCTCTATTCAATTCAATTAAGCTTATCATACTTTCTGTCATATCCTCTACGGTCAATAAAATAACATTTCAAACTGTCAACGGTTTGCGATAGATCGTCTATTTTGTTGCCACTGAAAAGTTTGTAGATTAATGACAACCTTTCTGCTTTGGTGACAATTTCACCAAGGAAATACTTGGTGTTCTGCTTAGTTTATTAGATGTACTGTACTTATATAGCGCCTATCCTTGGTTAGAGACCAAGCTCTAGTGTACAGTCCACGCTCTCCTTTATAACGATCGACTGCCTACCTGCTGGATGCCACATTCAGTAGTTTCCTGCGCCGAGTAGTCAGTCACTGAGTTTTGATTTATGTTTTCATTCTTTCGGTGCATGCTATATGTATACGTGCCATTAACACTAAAAGCCAAACTGGCCTCTTCCAAAAGTTGATGATCGAATTTTACGTGTGTGCAAGATGTTGCCCCGTGCGAAAGATTTGAACCCGCAACCCTAGGATCACCAGAATCACGAATCCAGCGGTCTACAAACTGGGTGATTTCGGCCCCCTTTGATTCCGCTAATGCTTGTATTGGCTGACAAAATGACAACGTTCAATTGTACCACAAACACCTACCCTTACTCCCTCCCCCCGCACACACACGCACACACGCACACACACACACACACACACACACACACACACACACACACACACACACACACACACACACACACACACACACACACACACTGGAGAATCAAAACACAGTAATTATACACACATTTGTTTTACCATGCCTTCTTTTCTTCCATAAAACATGAAGTGTCATTCATTTGTCATTCACAGCCAGCAACTCGGGATGGGACGCAGCCAATTCAACAGTTTGGCCTCGTTAGATTGTTTCCTCTTTTCAGACCAAGTGTTGAAGGTATACATAAATGGGTTTATGGCAGAGTTTAAAGGCAAAACAAATATAGCAAGGGCCACGTCCACTTCTCCTGGAATTGGAATACCAGCCACTGCCATGATCCCACACAGGCCAATGGGAAACCAGCACATGAAATCTGTTACTGCGATGGTGATCAAGCGTCGTGCTATGGTCATGTCCCTTGTCACTTTCGTGAAATTCGTTTTCAAAGCATTGTGCTGTATAGACCAATAGATGAAAGCCTGTCCAACGGAAATGAACAGAAATAAAACAAAATTAAGTACGATTAACACACTGAAAGAATACAGCTTTCCTTTAAAATCTTGCCTTGTGACTGGCAGAGGAAGACATGTCCCTGTCTGGCTGCAAAACTCCCAGTGCGAGGCCATGGGCAGCAGAGGACACCAATGCCAGAAACCAGCCAACAAACCTATATACGAATGATATAACATAGCCACCAACTGCTTGACATGCCGACAACATGTCCAACTACTGGTTGACATACCGACAACATGGCCACAACTGGATGACATACTGACATGTCCAACAGCTGGATGACATACTGATAACATGTCCAACAGGTGGTTGGCATACTGACAACATGTACAACAGTTGGTTGACATACTGACAACATATCCAACAGCTGGTTGGCATACCGACAACATGTCCAACAGCTGGCTGACATACCGATGACATGTCCAACAGCTGGTTGACATACTGAAAAAATGTCCAACAGTGATTGACATACTGACAACATGTCCAATAGCTGGTTGACATACCGACAACATGTCCAACAGCTGGCTGACATACTGACAACATGTCCAACAGCTGGCTGACATACTGATAACATGTCCAACAGCTGGCTGACATACTGACAACATGTCCAACAGCTGGCTGACATACTGACAACATGTCCAACAGCTGGATGACATACCGATAACACGTCCAACAGCTGGTTGACATATCAACAACATGTCCAGCAGCTGGTTGACATACTGACAACATAGCCACCGACTGCTTGACATGCCGACAACATGTCCAACTACTGGTTGACATACCGACAACATGGCCACCAACTGGATGACATACTGACATATCCAACAGCTGGATGACATACTGATAACATGTCCAACAGGTGGTTGGCATACTGACAACATTTACAACAGTTGGTTGACATACTGACAACACATCCAACAGCTGTGGCATCAGCGCACAACATGTCCAACAGCTGGTTTGAACACGGAAGCGATCAAAGCTGAGTTGATTTTACCGATAACATGTTCATGTTTGTTGCACCTGAAGAAGACCTAAGAGGTCGAAACGCGATGTGGTTTGTCTTGTGACTCGTTTGTCCACGTTTCTCTGGGCAGTTCGCTGACATTTATTTAAGATGTTGTTTAGATTTCCGCCTGCAATCGTTTCACTTTGCAAACTGAACTACCAACAACATGTCCAACAGCTGGTTGGCATACTGACACCATGTCCAACAGCTGATTGACATTCCGATAACATGTCCAACAGCTGGCTGACATACTGACACGATGTCCAACAGCTGGCTGACATACTGACACTATGTCCAACAGCTGATTGACATACCGACAACATGTCCAACAGCTGGTTGACATACTGACACGATGTCCAACAGCTGGCTGACATACCGACAACATGTCCAAGCTGGCTGATCTACTGACAACATGTCAAACAGCTGGCTGACATACTGACAACATGTCCAACAGCTGGATGACATGCGATAACATGTCCGACAGCTGGTTGACATCATCAACATGTCCAACAGCTGGTTGACATACTGACAACATGTCCAACAGCTGGCAGACATACCGATAACATGTCCAACGGCTGGTTGACATACAAACAACATGTCCAACAGTTGACATACGACATGTCCAACAGTTGGTTGACATACCGAAAACATGTCCAACAGCTGACATACTGACAACATGTCCCACAGTTGACATACCGACAACATGTCCAACAGTTGGTTGACATACTGACAACATGTCCAACAGTTGGTTGACATACCGACATGTCCAACAGCTGGTTGACACTCCGACAAAATGTCCAACAACTAGAACGCCACAGATAGATAAATGGGAAATTTTTTAATCATCGAAGGGCAGGACATAGTGTGCAGCCTTCAAATTCTGTCTGGAAAAACTTGTGGACTTCACACAAGTTGAAGGACACACACTGAAGGGAGAGTCAGACGCAACTGGCAGAACACGACATGGGCACTGATGACAAGGGAATTCCCCAGTGCCCCCGAGAGGACACGTCACACACTGAACATGGGCACTGATGACAAGGAAAATGCCCCCCAGTGCCCCCGAGACAGGACACGTCATGGGCACTGAAAACAGCAGGAATTCCCCAATGCTCCTGAGGCACACGTCATGGGCACTGATGACAGGGAAATTCCCCAATGCCCTGAGGCACACGTCATGGGCACACGTCATGGGCATGCCCCTGAGGCACACGTACATTGGAAATTCCCCAATGCCCCTGAGGCACACGCCATGGGCACTAAGTACAGGGAAATTCCCCAATGCTCCTGGGGCACACGTCATGGGCACTGATGACAGGGAAATTCCCCAATGCCCCTGAGGCACACGTCATGGGCACTAAGTACAGGGAAATTCCCCAATGCCCCTGAGGGCACACGTCATGGGCATTGATTACAGTGGAATTCCCCGATGCCCCTGAACACACGTCATGGGCACTGAGGACAGGGAAATTTCCTCAATGCCCCTGAGGCACACGTCATTGGAACCGAAAACAGCGGAATTTCCCCTATGCCCCTGAGGAACACGTCATGGGCTCTGATGACAGGGAATTCCCCAATGCCTTTGGGGTACACGTCATGGGCACTGATGACAGGGGAAAGTCCCCAATGCCCTTGAAGCACACGTCATGGACACTGAAGGCAGGGGATTTCCCAATGCCCCTGAGGCACACGTCATGGACACTGATGACAGGAAAATTCCCCAATGCCCCTGAGGCACACGTCATGGGCACTAAGTACAGGGAAATTCTCCCAATGCCCCTGAGGCACACGTCATGGACACTGAGGACAGGGGAATCTCCCAATGCCCCTGAGGCACACGTCATGGGCACTAAGTACAGGGAAAAATCCCCAATGCTCCTGAGGCACACGTCATGGACACTGAGGACAGGGGATTCCCCTATGCCCCTGAGGCACACGTCATGGGCACTGAGGACAGGGGAATCTCCCAATGCCCCTGAGGCACACGTCATGGACACTGAGGACAGGGAATTCCCCTATGCCCCTGAGGCACACGTCATGGACACTGATGACAGGGGAAATTCCCCAATGCCCCTGAGGCACACGTCATGGACACTGAGGACAGGGAAATTCCCCTATGCCCCTGAGGCACACGTCATGGACACTGAGGACAGGGGAATTCCCCTATGCCCTGAGGCACACGTCATGGGCACTGAGGACAGGGGAATTCCCCAATGCCCCTGAGGCACACGTCATGGACACTGATGACAGGGGAATTCCCCAATGCCCCTGAGGCACACGTCATGGACACTGATGACAGGAGAATTCTCCAATGCCCCTGAGGCACACATCATGGGCACTGAGACAGGGAAATTCCCCAGTGCCCCTGAGGCACACGTCATGGACACTGATGACAGGGGAATTCCCCATGCCCCTGAGGCACACGTCATGGACACTGATGACATAGAAATTCCCAATGCCCCTGAGGCACACATCATGGGCACTAAGTACAAAATTCCCCAATGCCCCTGAGGCACACGTCATGGACACTGATGACAGGGGAATTCCCCAATGCCCCTGAGGCACACGTCATGGGCACTGATGACAGGCGAATTCCCCAATGCCCCTGTAAATCAGCTGAGGCAGGGGCAGGTGCACCTTTCATCAAGGTCAAGGACACACTGACTGCAGCCTCATCAGTCAGAGCATGACTACAGTCACCTGGTGAATACTGCCCCTGACACACCCTGCTCAAGACACCTGTGTCATCAAGACACACTGATGTTGGAGGGAAAAACAGAGTGGCTGCCATCCTGCGAAGCAGAACAGGACAAAGCAGGGCCCCTTTCCATGAGCCCCGTCCCCTGCCACCCCTGCAGCCCGCTGTGTGCCTCAAAGACAGGGCTCCATTCTCACCTGGGGACACACTCTGGCAGCAGGCCACCTATCCGGCTAGTTGTCTGTCTATGTGGCAAGACTCCACAAGTAAGATAGCACCTGTTGATTACACGACTGTAGAGTAGGACACAGAGTTGCCACTGAGTTGGCAGATGATGTTGATAACACCAGTGGCAAAAACTGGACCAGACATGGACCAGGTCACAATGTTGTTGTGATGCAATAGTCTTCTCTTCAGAGTTCACGTGTGAAATGGGGTCGGCAACCGTGCTGTCAGTACACACACAAAAATGATTAAGTTTTTCGTGTTATTGCAATACTCCTATTTTCACTCTAACCATTTTCACTTGTCCATATAGCACAGCCTTGGACGCGCGCACGCGCACGCGCGCCTGTGTGTGTGTGTGTGTGTGTGTGTGTGTGTGTGTGTGTGTGTGTGTGTGTGTGTGTGTGTGTGTGTGTGTGTGTGTGTGTGTGTGTGTGTGTGTGTGTGTGTGTGTGTGTGCTGAGAGCACGTTTGCCTACCCCATTTTCATGTGAACTCTGAAGAGAAGTCTATTGCATCATATCAACACACACACGCACATGCACATGTATACACACACGCATACACACACTTCATACACACACGCGCACATGCACTCACGCACCGCATACACTGGCACACACACAAGGCCCATGACGACACACCCATACACATACACGTGTATACTCACCACACACATACAATGATAATAATGGCACAGCCAATGTTACCTAGGTACTCAAGATCTGACCAGCACCTTGGGTTAATGCGTAGGTCAGACATTTGCTGAGACGTAGCCACGAGACCCACTTCTGAAATGCTCTCACTAGTCAGAAATGCATTCATCCATCAGTTTTCAAGTCATGCCGAACCATCAGTGTGATCAGTCATCCGATCAAGGTGATGCTGAAGATTCTTTTGAAGAGACTGAAGCCTTAAGCAGATAAGACCATTGCTGAAGAACAGGCAGGGTTTAGAGCAGGTCATAATACTACCATACAAATTTTTAACTCGAAGGTAATGTGTAAGAAATATCAACAGCACCAGCAGGATATGGTGTACCACATGTTTGTGGATTTACAAAAAGCCTTCGACATGGTGTGGCATGCAGCCTTATGGGCGACCATGAGACAGTACAACATCAACGCCAACCTGACCAGGACCATAGAATGCCTCTACGATAAGGCCACCTGCGCAGTCTTCCTCAATGGCACCATAGAAGACTGGTTCAAGACAACTCTTAGAGTGAGGCAAGGCTATTTACTCTCACCCACTCTTTACATGGAGAGAATTGCGACTGACGCACCAGAGGAACATCAAGGCTCAGTAAGTATTGGTGGCAGGATAGTAGCAAACCTTCGCTTTGCCGATGACATCGATGGGCTAGCAGAAGACAGGAACTGGCCAACCTTTTCAAAATTTGTCATTTAATGTCCTGCAGCATTCGGCATGGAGAGCAGCGTCCCAAAGACAAAACTGATGACCAACAACACCAACGGCATCAGCGCTAACATAGCTACCAAGGGAGAAAAACTAGAGACAGTTCAGAGATTTACCTACCTCGGGGCAATCGTTTCAGATGAGGGATCAAAACCTGAAATGTTCTCCAAATTTGTGCAAACGACAGCAGCGCTATCCAGACTGAGACTCATCTCAAATTACGTTAACATCACATTCTGTTCCAAGATCAGACTAATGCGCTGCCTGGTCATTGCCGTATTTCTCTATGTCTATGAGAGGTGGACTCTGATAGCTTGAGAGAACGATTCAGGCATCAGATATGAAATGCTTCTGCAAGATCCTTTGCATCTCATACAAAGACCACATTACCAATTTGGAGGTTCAGACCAGAGTAAGGCAACCCATTGGACCATACAAAGACCTGTTGCCCACAGTGAAAAGAACGAAAATGAGATGATACGGTCATGTATCAAGATCAAGAGGACTAGCCAGAACATTCTACTAGGAACAGAGCGAGAAGGCAGAAGGAGAGGAAGATACAGAAAGAGATGGGAGGACAGCATCATTGCATGGACTGGTCTCACTCAGCAACTGCCTAAGAGCGTCTCAAACCAGGAGTAGTGGAGAAAGCTGGTTGCAAAGTCTTCTGTGGCGCCCCATCGGTCTTCAAGACTCCAGGATAAGTGATTAAATCGGTCCTTGTGTGGTCTCAAAACTTAGCAGATGTTGTGTAGCGTATGGACTAGTCTGCATCCAGTTACACCTCCTTGATGAAACTGAAACTGAAAGAGAGATCAACGTTTTCATCTGATCTAAAATTGAATGATGATAAAAAATTTAAAGAAATTCCGATGTACTTTAGGAAATCTGTTAAAATAAGCTGTTTATGTATATGATTTTTTTTTTTTTGAGAGTTGACTCTAACGTGGTGACAGCCCTGATATGGCCCTTCGCGATCGGCTGGGGTATTAGTAACGTTGTATATCTCTATCGCTCACTTAGTGGTGGCAAAGATGCGTTACATGCAAGTTTTCAAAATATACCACAAACGCCATCTGTGAATAAACATGAAGGGTTTGACACATATCTAGACATTGAAATAAAAATCAGACAGAAATTTTAAAGCATTCTAACTCTCTCATCTACCGAAGTGTTTTCTTAAATAATGACGTCATATTTCACAATCGTAGTGGCCACGATTTACAGTGTGTTTGAAAAAGTAAAATTCTTTTTGACCAAGAAATACACATCTGGAGCCTACCTACCGCACCTGGTTCTTGAGCAAATGCACCAAAGACAGTTTAAAGCACCAAACATGAACGCTGGGCTGTCTGCAGAAAACAGACGTGCAGGTACTGGGGATCTGCTAAAATATCCCACCTGGTGACACACCTGTCATTGTGCTGTAGGTGTTCATGTGACTGACCATCCTGTGTGACTGACCATGCTGTGACTGACCATCCTGTGACTGACCATTCCTCCTTGGCCTGATCAGACTCTTCCTGTGACTGACCATCATGTGACTGACCATTCTTTGGTCTGATCAGACTGTAGATGTTCCTGTGACTGACCATTCTTTGGTCTGATCAGACTGTAGGTGTTCCTGTGACTGACCATCGTGTGACTGACCATCATGTGACTGACCATTCTTTGGTCTGATCAGATTGTAGGTGTTCCTGTGACTGACCTGACCTTTGGTCTGATCAGACTGTAGATGTTCCTGTGACTGACCATCCTGTGACTGACCATTCCTTGGCCTGATCAGACTGTAGGTGTTCCTGTGACTGACCATCCTGTGACTGACCATTCCTTGGCCTGATCAGACTCTTCCTGTGACTGACCATTCTTTGGTCTGATCAGACTGTAGGTGTTCCTGTCTGACCATCCTGTGACTGACCATTCTTTGGTCTGATCAGACTGTAGGTGTTCCTGTGACTGACCATCCTGTGACTGACCATTCCTTGGTCTGATCAGACTCTTCCTGTGACTGACCATTTCTCTGATCTGACCATTGTTTGGTCTGATCAGACTGTAGGTGTTCCCGTGATTAACCATCCTTTGACTGACCATCCTGTGACTGACCATTGTTTGGTCTGATCAGACTATAGGTTCCTGTGATTGACCATCCTGTGACCATCCTGTGACTGACCATCCAGTGACTGAACATCCTGTGACTGACCATTCTTTGGTCTGATCAGACTGCAGGTGTTCCTGTGACTGACCATCATGTGACTGACCATCCTGTGACTGACCATTCTTTGGTCTGATCAGACTGTAAGTGTTCCTGTGACTGACCATCCTGTGACTGACCATCCAGTGACTGACCATCCAGTGACTGAGCATCCTGTGACTGACCATTCTTTGGGTCTGATCAGACTGTAGGTGTTCCTATGACTGACCATCCTTGGGCCTGACCAGACTCAGCATCCCAAGAAAACAGCATAACCGGCACACGCAGCTTTGTCCGTGACCAAGAGGACCTGATTCTGACGATGGATGTTAGAACAACGGTCTGCAACAAATGCCCAACAACCTTCCTTGGGGCACACACAAACCACTTCCAAATGCAGAAGATGATCTTTGAAAATATTAGAAACAATTAGCGGCCGTTTTGAAAAGTCCAGAGACAGCATGAGCGAACCATCTCGAGGTTGTAGAGGGGGAAAAATGACATTAATACCTTGTTGGTCGTTTTCAGGTCCAGATAAGCGACCAAAACTTTATCGATGGAAAATGTAACATCCAGCTGTCCCATAGTGCAGATTGCCTTTGGGGTCAGGTATTCCTCTTTCGACGACCTCAGATTGATGGTTCAGTATTCAGAGTCTCTGTGTACCCTCAGCGTGATTATTTCAAAACTTTTTATGTCTATGAAGCCTATAGTTTGACCGTATAGCGTTATCTTTGGAACTATACGTCCTTTAGTGTTGTGCTGGGCTGCACAGGGTCAGTAAGCACTTAGTTGCATGGTTAGGACATCATTACTATTCTTTCTCCAACGCACACGTGTGTGTGTGTGTGTGTGTGTGTGTGTGTGTGTGTGTGTGTGTGTGTGTGTGTGTGTGTGTGTGATGATGAAAGAATCTTATCGTTTTGTATCACCTGCGATCACATGAATCAAATTCCATAAAATCACACTGCAGTAAAACAAATGAAAATTAATTCTTACAGTCCTTTTCCACACCCCAAAGCCCCACACGCCCCAACTCCTGTGTCGTCCTGCTCACCACAACATGGGACCACAGGTCTGGCTGGCTGTCACCCAGAGACCATCAGCCGCATCCCCATGGGACTCCTGAATCAGACTGAGAGTTGGCCGTTGTAGATGACCGGCTCCAGAAACCAGTGAACAGCCAGGCAAAGTAAGGCCTGGTGACAGGAAAGGGACAGCAGGTGATGGCTAATCTTGCTACAAGGCGTTAGCCACTGAACAAAGACTACACACAGGCTCGTCTTTCTCTGAGCATTGGCGTCACAGGTGAATTTCAGACTGATAACTGCAGGTAGCTGAAAGGTAAATCAAATGAAGTGGAGCTGGTTGATTCAACAGATGTTCAGCTCGTTTCACCCAGCTTGCAATGTTGTACACTGTGACAGGCGGTGTTTTGTGCTGGAAAAAGGTCCATCCGTCATTGACTATCATCTTTTTGAGTCAAGTGTGTCCTTACTTTGACCAAACCTTTTGAGTCTTGTAGATGAATGCAATCTGTTTTTTTTCTGCCACTAGTTTTTAATCTCATCACGAGAACCTTAACTGTGTGATTGTTCAGTCAGTCAGTCAGTCATTCCCCTGACCGCTAGGGTCACTGGGGGACGTGATGAGGCAGCCGCATTTCTCTCCAGGCTCTTCTGTTGGTAGCTGTCGTGAGGAGATCTGGCATGGTCTTTTTGGTCCAGTCCTTTATATTTTCGGACCATAACATCGGACTGTTAAAGTGTACTAAATACAGCCTGGTATAGACGGATTCAAAAGAAGAGTAACTGTACTTGTTGTACATTGTTGAGACGTTGCTTTATGTTAGCGAACAGACACTTTCCCATGTGAAATAAGACAAGACAGACAGTGGTACATGGTCACTCAATCTGTCTGCTCTGTCCTATCACAAGAAGGCTGCAGCATCTCTCTGATAAGAACACTCCTCAGCAGAAGACAAGAGGCTAGTGCAAGTATCGTATGTTGCTTTTGTTGACTTTCAGAAGGCCTTTGATTCTGTGCGCCACGACAAGGTTCTTGAATGTTGGAGGAATCAATGTATGAAGGTGAAAGGCTTTCTTTTTTTACAGTTCGTTACACGCTATGCATTATTCTTGTTCTCTTGTGTCAGAGCTAATTCTGATGATTTTGAGTTTGGTGTGTGAATGTCTAATTGGTGTTTGATAAAGCTGTGTATTAAGCCCTACTTTATTTTCAGTTTCACAGATCAGTTAGCAAAGCACATGCCTAAAAGAAGACATGGAATCCACTTGATGCTAGATATCATAGAACTGCTTATTAAAATTAGTAGAGGTGTGGTTTTGATTTCAACGATACCTGTAGGCTTACACAATCAGTTAAACTGTTTAAAATCATAATGTAACAACAAGACACTGAATGTAAGCAAAGGCAAAACTAAAACAATAGTTTTTACAACAGATGGGTTTTTGACAAAACACAAGTTGTGGCTTTATGAGCAAAACTGGAAGTTGTAAACAGTTGCTGTTATCTGCGTTACAATTTTTGTTGTGTACTAAATTGATTCACCAACAAGGCATGGACCACGACGAAAGGGAAAAAGCAGTTTTATTTCTGAAGAGAGTTTCTGCAATACAAAGAAATGACTAGCAACACATATTTTACGGTATTTGATGCAAAAACAAAATCAATAAATTTTTTGTGTGAAAAATGGGGACACCACAGGCTCAATAGTTTACAAAAGGTCCACTTGAAGGCATGTCTAAGACTTATGAGATTTTCGGAGTCCACCATCGAACACAAAGAAGATGATGTATGGAGACGTAGGTCGATATCTTATTTAATTACTTCCTAAATAAGTACGTTAGAAATTGATACGGCTGCTGGATATGTGACCGTACAGCATTCCCAAACAAATCTGCAGAATGCTTTTTTCTTTAATTACAGAGAAACATTTCTGGGTGAATAAGATAAGACAAATTATACAGAGCAGGATTCTCTTAGATATGGCTCTGCCTGTCGTTTGATAATGATGGTGACATTATTCAAACAAAGACTGACTGATATGTCAATTCATGAACGGTCAGCCACTGTTAGAGATAGGCTTTTGAGTATTCAAAAAAGAGAAATGTGTTTCCTTTATTGACACTGCTTTAGAGTAGCAGGAGTGACGGGAAAACGTCAAGAAAAGAAAGATGATGGACTGTGTTCTGGGGTTAAGGTGTGAACCGTGTCTGACGTGAAATGCATTCGTTGTGGAGGTCTGACCACGGAAAGTCCACGTACACTGCAGCAATGTCTAACAATATCTCTGTGGCCATGTCACATGCTTGGTGTCTGCAGAGCTATGTCGGCTGTTTGGGATCTTCGCTTGGGGTGAAGTGTTGCTTATCCTCAACAGGAGAAAACCTACGTACCTGCACTGTTTTCCTTAGGCTGGCTCACTATGATCCGGGCATTTTCGTTTGCCAGTGAACATTAAGAAAGGAGAATGAGAACTTTGATGCTTATTTTAAATTCGTCAATGAAGTAAAAATGAATGAATCAAAGCCTTTCTAGACTAGAATATGTGATAGTCGTTCAGTAAGAAATAGATGATATCAAACAT
>JADBJO010001100.1:302500-312500 GCA_016801955.1 Conus betulinus
CTGAAGCCCTTTCACACACCAGCTCGTTGCTGACCACACGGACAGCCTCTCAACGCTCCCACGGGGCGGAGACAGCGCCTGGGCTCGTGCTGCACCCCACACCCGGTTGGCAGTGCAAACACGATGTCTACTGACCACACGGTCAGCCTCTCTACACCCCACTGGGCAGAGACGGCGGCTGGACACGGGCTGCACCACACACCTGGATGGCAGTCAGTTCCAGGTCAGACACGGGGGCTTCACCGACACCTGGGGAACTGATACCTACCTTGATTATCAAGCCTTCTTCCTACATATTCATTTTCTTGTTTGTCACTAGCAGTCACTCTCCAAATAATACAATTTCCTGGAATCTGGGGGAAATGCTCATCATAAAATCTACTAAGTTTCAATATAGTGTGATGCATTACAATTGAAAAATGTTCTTGACTAACACCATGATTGTTCACACTGATGGAAAGGATTTCGACAAGGAAACCCGTTCAAAGTACCAAGTATACATCATACATTAAAGGGACAGTTTATCAAGAAAAAGGGACGATTCACTTTTTGTCCTAAAGTGTTTATCAAGAAAAGAATGTTTTTTTTTTTTTTTATTTTCACATGATCACTAGACGTGTCCAATTACATATCAAGGAACGATTTCTGTTCGTCCATTTTTATCTTTCCACAAGAGGAATCAGACCACATTTTTCAAAAATTGATGCACAATAATTTTCATTGCTCACTTCCAGAGCTCACCAATACTCGCATCATTATAAATATTTTAGGGGAAAAGATAAACAACACTTTTTCAAATAACACAGTGATTTAACTAGATACTTTTTTTTCCGACCTCATGTCAGTATACATATTCTTTCTTCTTTCTACTCACTCCATTCAACGCATTCACCTCTTGACTCCATCAAGGGAACAATGAAATAATTTTAGACCTTTACTAAGAGCTGTAAAATCACATTCACCTGTAGGAAAAAAAAACTTCGTTAGCACAAATCCTAACTTCCCATTAACGATTGGAACATACCTGACTGCCAGCGAGAACACACCTTCAGTCTCCCTTCGGCTCTCTGAAAGTGTTGCTCGGCTGGTAGCTCTTCGGAGACTGAAGGTAAATCCTCACTCACCCGACTATCACAAAACACAGGTGAGTAGCTGTAAGGTAAAACAGGTCAACCGGTTTTTCAGGTTTACCTGTTCCGGTCCAGTGTGTCCCCAAAATTCGGACCGGACGAAATATGGTCAGGTCCATCACACTCTAGCCTGTGGTAAAGCTCTACGTAGCAACGGCATTCCGCCAGAAGTCGTCAAAACCGGCAAGGAGAGTTCTCTCCTCATCACCTCCACGAGCTTCTGTTGCAGTGTTGGAAGGAAAAGACCGTGTCCCAGAACATGCGTGATGCAAAGTTCATCACGTTATACAAGAACAAAGGAGACCTCAGCGACTGAAGTGATTATCGTGGGATATCCCTCCTTAGCATTGTTGGCAAAGCCTTCGCCCGCGTCGTCCTCAACAAGCTGCAGCTACTCGCCAAACGAGTGTACCCAGAGGCACAGTGCGGTTTCAGAGCTGCGCGGTCGACGATCAAAATGATATTCTCCTTGAGACAGCTGTAAGATAAGTGTTGCAAAACAGAGAAGACCCTTGTTCAACGCCTTCATTGACTTGACCAGGCGTTCCACTTGGTCAGTAGGTCAGGCATCTTTACCCTACTACACCCCCAAGCTCCTGAAGATGAGTACGTCCTTCTATGACAACATCAATGGCATTGTCCAGTGCGACGGTTCATCTTCAGATCAAGTGCGGTATCAAACAAGAGTGCGTGCTCGTTCCGACATTCTTTGGCGTCTTCTTTTCCCTGCTGCTATGCTATGCCTGCCGACAGTTTGTCGACGGCATCTTCCTCCATACTAGGAGTGATGGAAGCCTCTTCAACCTGGCACGCCTCTGAGCAAGGATGAAGGTGCGGAAAGTCCTCGTCAGTGAGATGCTCTTTGTAGACGATGCCACCCTCACTGCCTACATCGAGGAAACGCTACAGCGGATCTTCACTTGCTTTGTTGATGCCTGCACCGAATTTGGCCTCATTATCTGCTTGAAGATCACAAACATCATGGACCAAGACATCAGCAGCACTCCCCGCATCTCCATCGGCAATCACTTCCTCGAAGTGATCAACGACTTTACTTAACTGGACTACACCATCTCCGGCAACCTCCCTCTGGATGCTGAGCTGAACATGCGGATCGACAAGGCAGCAACAGCGATGGCCCGTCAAGCGAAAAGGGTCTGGGACAACACCATGCTAACGTCAAATACCAAGATGAAAGTGCACCAAGCCTGCGTGCTGAGCACTCTTCTCTACGGGAGCGAAGCATGGACCCTGTACTCTCGAAAAGAAAGCAGACTGAACGTTTGCCACGTGCTCTGCCTCAGAAGACTGCTGGGCATCACTTGGCAGAAACGCACCACCAAGGACATTCTGGCCCAGGCAGGGATGTCTAGAATATTCGCCATGCTGACACAAAGAAGCCTGCGCTGGCTTGGCCACGTCACTTGCATGGACAGCGGTCGCATCCCAAAGAACATGCCGTTCGGCTCCAAACCCACAGGAGGCCCGCCCTACGCGACAAGGATGTATGCAAGCGCGACCTGAAGGCAGACAGCCTCGACCCAGCAAGCCTGGAGACAGCAGCTTGAGACCGGGTCAGCTGGCGGTCCACCATTAAGGCTGGCACCAAGCCAGCAGAGCAGAGGAGAGAGGCCCAGTAGGAAGAATGGAGACGCCACAGTCGGTAAAGAACTGCTCGGCACACACAGATACTCATGACCGAGACATCACTTGCAGCAACTGCAGCTGTGTATGTCGGTCAAGGATTGGGCTCTTCAGCCACAGCAGGCACTGCAACTAAACTGACTGATCCGCGGCGCAACACCATTGTGTCTTGTGGCAGACGGATGCCATTACGATTGTATACGGTCTTTTGACATCATTCACATGCTAGAAATGGAAATAATTTTCACTGCTGCTATGTTTTACTTGAACTGTGCATGTGGCGGAATTAATTCCTGATGCAAAATATTCCACATGGAAAATTGCATACGAATACTTTGCAACTGAAAGCGGCAGGTTCTGCTTTGAAAACAATAACAACAGAACACAAAAGGAACATATTGGCATGTACTTAATAAAACGTCTGCCTAAATTGCATAGGTATGATACCGATATATTGCTTATACATGTTAGAGCGCCGCTTTTTTTTATCCTTTTTTTTTTTCTCATCTGTCTCATGTTCCGTGCCACCCCAGTGGTGTCATCCTCTCGCTGCATATACCGGCGCCCCGTTCTCAGTCCTTCCCTGGCCTGCCTGTCATAGCGCCGGCACTAGCAATCCAGAGGGAACGGTCAATGTCAAGTCGTCATAAGGCAACCCACCAGAGGAGACACTGCACCACTACCAAGTCATGTCGATGATATTTTGTGGTGCCTGTTCTGATCCAACAAACACTGGCGCCACCTACTAGGCTCCCTACTGAAGATGGTGATGGCTTTGTCTCAGAGCCAGTGTGAGTGAGCGATATTTTTTTCCCGGAGAGGCCTACACCTACAACCAGCGATGATCGGCATGAACTCGCCGATACCAGCTACCATGAAATATAATCACTCATGGTATAGAGGTGGAGAGGAAATGAAACAAACTGAGGTCACCATGACAGCAAGGCATAACAGGACACAGAATTTCAGACATTTTATGCTTTGCAATGAGGAAGATGAAGATTACGCCTTGGACTTCCATTCTGATCTGAGATTGCACAGCAGGGCGGTAATCTAAGCTTCCTTTGTAGTGTCAACGAGGTCCAAGAGATACAGACACCTGCAGTATTGGCCAGGAAATTTGAGCAACGCTCTCAGAAGACCATCCATGAAGTAGTCTTCGCAGCGGAACCCTCAGCAATTGACCCTCAGGGTGGAGCCGGCTGGCCTCTCATATCGTGACCACTGGGCCACAGCTGGTGATGTCTCTATCCTTCTCCATAGACAGCAGAACACCACATACAGGTACCAAGACTTCACATCCCAAACACACACACACACACACACACACACACACACACGCGCGCGCGCGCGCGCGCGCGCGCGCGTTCACTCGCGCTGCCACGCATAGACTTCCTCCTTGTGCGCAGTTGACAGTGTGCAGAGTGTATTTTTGATGAGGCTGTAGTAGACTGTGACACATAGCACCATTCACTAGAGCAGACAGAATCACAGCTACCTGTGCACTTCTCCCTGTCATATTGATGCTGGCATGTAGTTGTCTCCATTCTAGCTTCGCCCATATTCTGAAAACATGGGTTTTATCAGCCCAGCGTGCATCCGTTCCCCACATGCAGACGCTTGATTCATCTTCTTAGCAACAAACTCAGGTGATTGTGCAGTAAACAGCTGATATACATCTCCCCTTCCACCCCCTCTCCACTATCAAAGGCACACACACGCGCACGCATGCACAGAGGGAGGGAGGGGAGGCAACGCAAAAAGTGCTTTGTCCATAATCTTACCAGGACAAAGCGCAGTTGTTGTGTATAGCAACACAGTTCTAACATATCCGTCACTATGCACTCTCGAACTACTTAGGCCCAATCGGAATCTGATCACAGCGTCTTTGAAATATTTGAGGTCTGTAGAGCTCACAGCGATGTCTACGGGTCAGATGGTGCTCCTACTCTTAAAGGTTCATATCCTGCAATTTGTCCGAAGGCCCCTTTTGAACTGATGACGTCATCCACTCCCTCAAAAGCCATACTGATCCAACTCCGATTCTGTTCAGTTAAAAAAAAAAAACAAAAAAAAAACCATCGTTCAGTTATCCTTTTGGTTTGTCGTTTAAGTCTATGTCATTAGCATGCAGCGTTAGTGAGCGCTTGTCGTCCATGTCTGATACTCTGATTCAAAATGAACAACATTTGATGTCGAAAGCAGCGTTGGATTGGAGTTGTGGGCACGTAACATCTCATTTTAGGAACAAGAATTTCCCTGATTGTTAGTCATTTCCTGTCTACTGTTCCCTGCTTTATTTCAGATTTCTTTCCTATCAGTCAAACCGAATTTATATGTACCTGTTAGTGCATTTTGACTGACTATATTCAAGATCAGAAAGACCACGCCGGTCATGAATAAAACGTTATTTTGTGTTTGTTCATTTCTCCGGTTGTTGCTGTGTACATGTGTTATGTACAGGGTATACAGGGAAACCTGGGGCGTCCTTTTTGGGAAATCTCTTGTTTATACTGGGTTCTTTATACTGGCATTTGTTCAAGGCAATTTGTTGTCGAAAACAGAATGCGAATTGGAATTATAAGGGGAGTGAATATCTCATCATGAGACAAGAATTAATCTACTTGTTTGGCGTTCAAAATTTGCCATTTCTCATCGAATCTTTTCTAGTGAGAGAGTCTGCTGACTTCACTATAAATCATTTATTTGGTTTTTGAGGAGTCACATTTCAGAACCTTTTGCAAGCGAACAGAGATTACTTTTCGGCTGGATCATACTGTTGAGAAAGCTTGACAGCAGAATGCCGTAGACATTACCTCCCTCCCTCCTCCTCCTTTTATTAGCAATAAAGAGTACAGTACTTACGCAAAATCTTAGTAAAGATAAACTGTTGACCACCAGATGTATCAATTTTCACAGGTTATTTTACGAATGAACCATTTTTGCTGCCTTTCTTTCGTACCTTATTTCTCACTTATTCCCTTATTTATTCAACGATGTTTTGTGAGGAAAGTCCATTCGCAGTTTAAACATAGCTATTACTTTACCTTCCTGGGCTTTTTCTCCGTTCCTGCGATACAACGGTCCACATGAACAACAGCGGGTTGAGAGCCGAGTTGAGTGGTAAGATAAACACCACCAGCGTACCCTGAATCTCGTCGAGCACAGACATAGCTTCAGTATTGAGCATGGTCACAAGGCCGAATGAAAACCAACGTACGGCTTCCACGACAGCCACTTTCCTGATCAAATGGACAGCACTGTAAACTGACCTGACAGCCGGGTGTAATGCTATTCTGTGTAATGGTGTCAGCATGTAGATAATGACGTGACCACCTGCAGTTATCAGGCACACACCAGGAATTAACTGCTATGGTAACTTTGAACCACCTGAATTTCAGACTGGACTGGTACCGTTGAAATAACGCCAGACGACAAAGTCCAGACTGGCCGGAGAGCCCCAAGTGCGAAAGCCCGGGAAGAAAGGGTGTAGAGACAAGAGCAATCCAACCAGCCAGGTTAATGTGCATACCACGTTTTTTGAAGCACTGCGAGATAGCCAAGAGTATTTAGGAATACGCAGGATGAGGACATGGTCCAAAGTGATGAAGAAGATGATGGCCACAGACAGTTCATTGGACAGAAGCGATAGAAAACCACTCGCCTTACAAGTCACACTTGTGGTCCACGTCCTTTCAAAGTGGATGTATTGATCATGATATATTCCATTAGCTACCAAGACAATGCCTACACTACCTCCCATGCATATATCAGCGATATGCAAATGAACAAGGACAGTTAAGAACTTGCTTCCGAACAGTTCGTTAATTGTGACTGAAACCACCAAACAAATCAAGCTCCCTGCTACTGCAGCTAAACTAACTATCCAAAAGAATGCTGAATGCAGTTCAGACGGGATCAATGTTATACATGAAGGGAGTACTGATGAAGCTGCTTGACAATTTATTTTGTGTTTGTGTAGGAAGTACTTTGTCACAGCATAATCTGTAATCTGATGAACAGATAACTCTTAAATGACACGATCTTGAAAATAAATCCAAAGGAAAGTGTCTCACTGGATTCCACCTTAAGTCCAGTTCAATCAGGTTAGGCATGCTTTTAAAGCCTTTGTCTCCGACAGTTTCAACGGCAGAAGACGACAAATTCAAATACTTTACAGAGGGTAAATATAGATGCACTTCAGTACTAAGCAGATTGATAAATGTCCTTGAAGTGTCCACCCTTTTCAGAGTATAATGAATGTATTTGAACACAGTGTCTGTAATTGTTCGCACAGGGTTGTTGGCTAGGACTACTGTTTTTCAATTTTGTCAGGTGAAGAAACAACCCTCATGTCAACAGTTTCTAAATTGTTGTTGGTGAGATCCAAAAGCTGTAAATTACCGAGCATTACGTCTGAGACGTTAACTAGGGAGGAATGAGACAGATTCAGAAATATCAGAAGCAGATTTTGTCTGAAATCTGTCAGAGACATTCCCTGACCATGAGGCGTCCATGAAACGAATACGAGGGAAGAGATGGAGCAGAAACAGGCTGCTGCAGCTGAAGGAATGACCTTGACAGAGACAGCTGTTGGGGCAGATGACGTCACACATCAGCTCGTCATCCCTTTGTGGACACTGACCCCAACCATCACACAAATGATCCCGGTGGACACACACTTCAGATTCTCTACATTGGTAGTAATAAGGGCAGGCAACTCTCTCACAGTCCTGCTCGTCTTCGCCATAATACAGTCATAATATCCGTTGCATCGGGTGTAAACAGGAAGACAGTACAGCCACTTAGTTGTGCAGCTGTAATGAGTATCAGGACATGACTCATCACCATTTATAATCTGCTGAGTAAAATATCCAGAGCCATCTAAGTTGATGTAGAGTGTTCGCTCTTTGAGATTATCTATACGAGCAAGTTTTGGGGGTTGGACAAACGAACACCCAATTTCATCCGAATCATCCAGACAGTCTGAATACTCATTACAACGCTGGCTAGACGACAGACACTGACCGTTAGAGCACAGGAATCCATTACACAGATGATGCTGACAGAATGACTCATCACTTTCATCCGAACAATCCTGTCGAAAGTTACAGATAAAAGTGTAACTGATCTTCGTACTCCATCATCACACACAAACATTCCCAGTGTACCTGCAACGCCTTGAAAAAGTTATGGGACAATACTGCCGCTGACTCATGTTCCTAAACAACGGCAGTGGTGAAAGTGTTGCATGTACACAGTTTCTTTTGATATCAGAAAACAAAAACGTGAGTGTCAGCTGTTTATTTGGACAAAAACATAAAAGTAGCCCTGCATTTATGAAGAGGGATTTTGATGAATCATGCTGAACGATTACCCTTCGGGAGAGAGACTATTCTTAGTGATGGGGGTCTAATTTCACAAAGTACTAAGTAAAAGACTTCCTCTTCTTTAGGGACNGAGAGAGAACGATCGATCGAACGAACGAACGAATGAACGAACGAAATGTTGTTTATTGAGGAAAGGCTTTTTTTTTTTTTTTCATCCAGCCTTCAAACAAGGAAAGTATATGAATGTATGAAAGAAAACATTGCATAGAACTGCACATTAACTCAATGAACTCAATGAACTCAGCAATGAATACCTAGCAATATAGAATAATATTCATTATCTAACGAGAGAAAAAGAGTGTGGGAGAGAAGGAAGGATGGAGGACGAGAGAGAGAGAGAGATAGAGGGAGAGGGGTGGAGACAGAATAAAGAGACAGAGACTGTAACAGAGAGAGTGAGAGAGAGAGAGAGAGAGAGAGAGAGAGAGAGAGAGGGCGACAGAGACAAAGAAGACAGAACAGACAGACAGACAGATAGGCAGAGAGAGAGAGAGAGAGAGAGAGAGAGAGAGAGAGAAGAGAGAGAGGAGAGAGAGAGAGAGCAATCACGGTTCATCACCCAACGTGGATAGCACGTATTTTTTAAACAATTGGTTGTGAAGATTAGTCACACCACGTCCATAAGAGAACCGTTAGAGTGAAAAAAAAAATCAGTCTTTGCACATAGGGTATGATAGACTAGAAGCAAGAAGGGAGGGAGGGAGGATGGGAGAGAAAGAGGTAAGGTAAGGTAGTGTTGCTTACAGCCCAGCCGACCTTAAAGGGCCATATCAGGGCTGTCCACCGCGTGAAAGAGAGAGAGAGAGAGAGAGAGAGAGAGAGAGAGAGAGAGAGAGATACAGACAGACAGACAGAGACAGACAGACAGAGAAAAAAAGAGACAGACAAACAGAGAGAGAGAGAGAGGGGGGGATATTTTTCGCCAGGCGAGAGAGAGAGAGAGAGAGACAGAGCGGCAGACAGAGAGAGAGAGAGGAATGTAGTCGCCAGGCATTAATTCGCAGTCATAATGGCCTCCTGTAAAAACTTTCAAAGAGCACTGACGGTGCAATGAACACGCCTTGAAAGCAACCACCACGTGCGTACAAAAGTCAATAGTGACTGGTGCCAAAAAGACAGTCCTCCGACAATCGTATTGTCTATTGTACAATCAATTAAAAAATTAGAGAAGTGACATCCCAGTCCCCCATCTCTCCTCTTTCCACTCCCCCCCCCCCCCCCCCCCCCCCCCCCCCCCCAAAAAAAAAAAAAAAAGTTACAAGATTAGGAAAAGAAAAAGAGAGGAATGCATATTTCTTTGGAACTGCTTTGACGAGGCCTAAAAATAGGATTCTATGGTTCCTTCTCTAACCTTGCCCCCCCCCCCCCCCCCTCCTGATACATCAAGATTAATGCTACTAATAAAAGTGTAATGATCATCATGTGTGCATACAGTAGAAGAAAATGTTGGTGATATTGATGATGATGATGATGATGATGATAATCATGATGATGATGATGATGATGATGGTGGTGGTTGTGGTGGTTGTGGTGGTGGTGGTGGTGGTGGTTATCTTCTTTTGCACGGATGCGAACGGGACACCTGCCAGAGAATTCAATGCATTTCTTTCGATGGTTAACCAGTCAGCAGCGAAGATCCAACAGGACAGAGCATATAGAAAGACAGACAGACGACGACGACGACGACGACGATGATGATGGAGACCATCAGAAAGGAATGTCTGGATCTTGAGAGAGAAACTCGTGACAGCAAAACATTTGTGTGTGTGTATATGTGTGTGTGTGTGTGTGTGTGTGTGTGTGTGTGTGTGTGTGTGTGTGTGTGTGTGTGTGTGT